>JAJEKB010009112.1:0-10336 GCA_022393335.1 Macrotrachela quadricornifera | reverse complement strand
CGAATACATAGAAATCACATCAACTTTTCTTTTCTCTAACTCTTCAGCGATCGAGAGTGAGTAAACAATTGCACTCCAACAAATGGTCTTATATTTTCGATCACTACTGTAGATAATATAAAAGCTTAGACCGTATCTATATCTTTACAGAATACAATGTATGCAGCTAACGAAACCAAAGGCTCTCGTGTCGTGATACCTTACATGCCGAAGCCACTGGATTTTCCAACATCGTCTGTCGAAGAACTTTCACTACCGGCCCAATCCAAAATGACTGTCGGCAACGAGGAAGACGGATCCATGAAGCACAATTATGTGACGCGAACCTTATTGAATGAATCTGAACTTCCACCTATAACTTGGTCGAATTGGTATAAGGAAATAAATTGGTCTAAAGCAATAGTACTTGGTAGCGAGCCATTAATCGCCCTCTATGGCATTTATACTACCACTGGCATGTGGCAGACGATTGCCTTCTCCTTCTTTTACGGCATTCTCACTGGGCTCGGTATTACTGCCGGCTATCATCGTCTCTTCGCACATCGATCGTATGAGGCCAGCCTGCCACTGCGCTACGTATTAGTCACACTAGCTGCAGGTTCTCTTCAAGGATCTGTTCACTGGTGGTCACGTGGTCACAGAGCACATCATCGCTACACAGATACCGATCTCGATCCATACAATGCGCACAAAGGTCTCTTCTACTCCCATATCGGATGGTTGTTGTTCAAGGAACGTCGACCTCCTGGTGTCGTTGATACGACTGACCTCGCTCATGACGAGAGTGTTCAATGGCAGGTCAGAAATCTCCTCGCGTTGAATATTATTATGGGTTTCATTGTTCCTATTCTTGTATGCGGACTCGGCTGGGGTGACTATCGTGGTGGTTACTTTTATGCCAGTGTATTTCGTCTGTTGATTGTTCATCATGCAACATTCTGTGTCAATTCACTAGCACACTATTTGGGCGATGCATCCTTCGATGACAAGCACTCACCTCGTGACCATTTCATCACTGCTTTCATGACACTCGGCGAAGGATATCACAATTTCCACCATGAATTTCCGTCTGACTATCGCAATGCGATCCGATGGTACCAGTACGATCCGACCAAATGGGCAATATGGATTTTCAAGAAACTCGGCGTTGCCAGCAATCTCAAGAAATTTCCCGAGAACGAAATCCAAAAAGGTCGCTACGCTATGGCACGCAAATCGTTGGACAAATTCGGAGAAACTATTGAATGGCCCAAGGACAGAACACAGTTACCTATCATTACATTCGAAGAATATCAAGAGTTAGCCAACAAAGATGTCGGCCGACAACTCGTTTTGATCGCTGGTTTCGTTCATGATGTCAGTAATTTTATTGATTTACATCCGGGTGGTCGAAATCTACTTAACAGTCAAGTAGGCAAAGATGCCACGGTGCCATTCCATGGTGGTGTACATGATCATAATACTGCGGCACACAACATCCTTGCCATGATGCGGGTCGCTATTTGCAAGCACGGTGGCGAGGTGGAACACATCAAGAAAAAACTGCAACATATTTCCACGCTAACTCCCATTTCTGCTTAGCTATTACGTTTTTTTGAGTCTAAACAAGCTTTTTGTAAACAGTTATATCTAATAAATATCAATCAGAATTATTAACTGTGACGTTTTGCAGAGCTGCACTCACTAATCATTTCAATCGGAAAGCAGCTTCATTTGTTTATTACCTGCGAACGAAGTAGCTAATTTTAAAATCGTAATTTTCTGAGGAAAAATGCCACTTTTTTCTACAGAGCATATTATTTATAGAAATATTTCCATGAGACGATGGCACTCGCTATCTAGTTATTATGTTCGCAAAATGATTTAAATAAACAAAACAAGTCATCGGCGTCGAAAGAAGTCTGAACAATGAGAATTTATTCAAATAAACATCAAAATGTTTTGATTATTTGAAGAATATACCCTCGATTGACGAGTGAGATTGAAGAACGACGATAAACATTTTTGTAGAACTAAATAATCAAAATTGTAAGCTTCTTTTCTAAAACAAATGTTATGTGTTCATTGAATCACGAGCAGGTACCGAACTCGAGCACCATAGGTGCAGAATTCCCCAAAAAAATAAATAAAAATTGCCCGCCCGCGTGAGGGTGCATGAATAAGGTTGTGGACCTCTGCCGAGAACTAACCAGACAACTTAGGTTCGATTGTTTCCGATATCGTGGTGCTGGAGACAGTCATTCACTTGATTGAAACAAGAGTAACCAATGATAAACAATACAAGTACACGATTAGTTCATAAAGATTTAAAGTATAGAAATCTCATCTAAAAAAATAGATTTTTTTCGAAAATAAGGAGCATTTTATAGAGTTTTATTAAAAGTTTTCGAGATCATGGATAAAGCCTTTTCAATTAAAAATTTGTTTTAACGAAAATAGCTCACGAAGTTTTTTGGGAATTAAATAGTTCTTTTATAAGCACTCTTAAATACTTCTTTCATGCTCCGAAACAGCTTTCTTTTAATTAGAAATGACTATATATCATCAAGAAAATACATTTAAGAACAAACACCTCTTAACAAAGAGAACATTTTTTTGAAAAATATACGTGGAGGATTCGTGCTCATATTATTGCAAGAAATTCCGTTTTTGAAAAATATCTAAAGCCTTTTATCATTCAACGCAACTAAAAGTGCTGATTTCTAATATCACTTTATTTTTTCTTCAAGCCGTGACATGATACCTGAAACCGAATTTTTGGACATTCACCAAAAATAATCTACGAGAAGTTTTGTAAGTTGGTGCTACTATTATAATTAGAATGCAAGTGTAAGTGTACCTCGTAAAAATCTGCTCATAATTAGACGTTATGTTATTGTCGAGTTTACAATAAACGAAACGATAAGTTTTCAGCATAGAGACTCTTCGTTGTCTACCCTATTTTGAATTGGACTACAATCATATTTTTCTTAACATAAAGACTAGGAATGAACAAAATTCTTTTACAATATTGCTTACTTGGGGAATATTATGTTATATAGGCGAGTAGCATGATTCTCTCTATTAATACCTATTTCTGGATCGACCAACAACTTGTCAGACTTTATTCTAGAACTTTATAAAAGTTAAAAAAACCACTATTTTAAAAAATGATAGTTCACATATGCATGTATTTACACAAACGCTTAGATTCTGAAAAAGAATATTTTCGCATATATCTGTCTAGCTTCTCACTAGTACCTGCGGATCTAACTTTCTACTTATTGACCATAACATTCATTACGACATTGTAAAAAAAAAACTATACAATAATAAACCCTTAGAGGGTTTATAAAAGTGCAACGTATAATAAACCCTTTTTACCGTATATTAAAATATTTATAAACCTTTTATAAGAATTAATGAAAGAGTACTTGACTTTCATAAATACGTTCATATACTCTTGCATGGGTTTATAAAAGGGTATTTTACATTCATAAACACTTTCATATATTCTTGCAAGGGTTTATGAAAGGATTTATAAAAAACGCATACCCCTTCATAAACTCATCCTAAAGGTTTATGAAAGGGTATATTACTTGCATAAACCCTAAAAGCGATCGTTATACGTTGCACTTTTATAAGCCTTTAAGAGGGTTTATAAAAACGTTTGGGAAATGTTCTTATACCTAGAAAGGGTTTATGAAATAGTTCCACATATGCTGTTATACCAATGAACGGTTTATAAAAGGATTTCGGAGACGTTGTTATACCCAGAAAGGGTTTATGAAAGTGTTTGGAAGATGTTGTTATACCAATAAAGCGTTTATAAAAGGGTTTGGAAGACATTGTTATACCCCGGAAGAGTTCATGAAAAGGTTTGCGAGGTGTTGTTATACCTAGAAAGGGTTCAGGAAATGGTTTCGCATATGCTGTTATACCAATGAAGGGTTTGTAAAATGGTTTGGAAGGTGTTGTTATATCCTGAATGGGTTCATGAAAGGGTTTCGGAGATGTTGTTATAGTCAGAAAAGGTTCATGAAACTGTTTAGGAGATTTTGTTATACGACAGAAGGGTTTATAAAAGGGTTTCAAACTTGTTGTTATACTCCGAATGGGTTCATAAAAGGATTTCGGAAATGTTGTTATCCCCCGAAAGGATTTCTGAAAGCGTTTGGGAAGTGTTGATATGCCAAGAAAGGATTTATGAAGGAGTTTAGGAAGTGCTTATAATGATTATGAAAGTGTTTCCCAAACCTATTCTTAAATCATTTTCCCGCTAGTTGAAAATCTTCTACATTATTTCCTAAATCGTTTCTGGGTATCTCAACATCTCCTAAATCCTTTCCTAAATCCTTTTCTATATGTCACAACATCTTCTACACCCTTTTTTGAATCCTGTCGTGGATATCTCAGTATATCCTTGATCCTTTCCTATACGCTTTTCTGGGTATCTCGGCATCTCATAAAACATTTCGTAAATTCTTTCTGAGTATCTTAACATCTATAAAATCCTTTCCCCTATCGTTTCTGTGTCTCAGGGTTAGAGTTTGAACAGTTCAGTTCAGTTCAGTGCCAAAGAACTGAACTGTTGGAACAGTTCTTTTCTTAGGAACTGTTTGAAATTTTTCTCAAAACAGAACAATATCACTCAATATTCGGAAGTATTATTCCTGAAACAGAACAGTTTCGTTTTGGGAATAATATTTCCCGGTATTGAGTAATATTGTTCTGTTTTGGCAATAATACTTCCGAGTATTAAGTAATACTGTTCCGTTTTGGGAAAAATTTCAAACAGTTTCTACGAAAAGCACTGTTCTTAGAGATCAGATGCTCTCAAAGGAACTGTATGAACAATTAGATCAGTTCCTATCGAAAGAACAGTTCCAACAGTTCAGTACGTTGGCATTGAACTAAACTGTCCAACCCCTACCCAAAGTCTCCTAAATTCATTTGTAAATTTTCTTCATATATCTCAATATCTTCTAAACTCTTTCTTGGATCCTTCTTGATTGTATAGCCTGCTTATTAACTCTTCGCTGCCCTCGCTAGTTTTATTTTTACCTTTTACCATTATTTCTATTTCTTAACCCTTTATTCCTACCCTTAGCCCCTAATTCTAACCTTAAATATTATTTCTATATCTAACTCTTGCCTTATTTTTATTCTTACCCATGTGAAAAAGCTAATTTCAAAAATCGATTTTAATCATACGATTTTAATTAACAATTTAAGCACTAATAATCATTGCCAAATGAAATTTTAATGGATTATTTCAATTATTATGATTATAATCGATACAGAATTTTTTGAAAGCCTGTGTACAATGATAAAAATTGAAATAATTGATTAACATCTAATTTTGCTATGATTATTGCTGCTTAAATTATTAACTAAAATTATACGGTTTTGATTGAGTTTTAATCGATTTTGAGTCTCCACACCTGATTTGTTCTTTTTGTATTTTTCTCATAGGTAACTCTTAAACTTCATCGTTATTACACTTTCTCAAATCTGTCACGAGTAAAATAGAAATACACATACCTTCATCCATCGATGCAGTAATACATAGTTGGTGTTTGTTGTTCATATAATCCGCAACTGACAAATTAATTAATTGATATTGTAAAATTGAATTTATCATTGAATCCGTTATTCACAAATACCTAATTAGATAAAAACATTAATTTTTCTTATAATAGTGAAAAACCGACCATTTAATTGGTTATTGGTAAATATCAGAATGAAAAAGTACTAGATTTATATAGTTGAATTGAATCTAACTTTAACTGGATTATTGGGATACACCTAAATAGAGAAATAAATTCAATCATCTTTTAGATAAACCTTACATTCGTATAGAGTTTGAGTGTATACCTAAATAGATAAAAATATGAACTTATTCCATCATATAAAGTAGGGGGATTACTTTATCTTTACTTTATTTTTATTTTATAAAGAATAAAGAGAATCTTTATTTTTCTTAAAATGAAGATAAAGATTTTTATTACTTTATTCTTTATTAGAACGAAACATAAAAATAAAGTACCACCCCCTAATATAAAACTTACCATTAAATTGATTTTCCGACTTACTGTACATTCAAAAAAAATGATAAATCTTCATGCAAAACAAATCTGACGAAAGCATTCAATCTGTCTGAAATTAAACAAAACCTTACCTCAAATGCCACCAGTTGAAAAGCGACAGCCAGCACAACACTTGAACACTGACGCCAGTCCGCACATACAAAATCAGCACTTCAACATTCCACGAAAATATTGACGACAAAATCTCTACGATGGAAAACCTAAATGAGAAAAAATAGCAACCTGATTTTGAAAATAGGACACTTACCATGAATCCATTATATCAGCCAATCCGCGAAAAACAAAATTAGATCTCGAAATATTTTCAAATCTAAATTATCATAAATTATCCGAACTCCACGTCTATGTAAGTCACAGACTCTGCTGATATCTATATATCCTGACGTCCTATACTATGAATGTATATGTATTCATATACCTGGTTACTACACTGAAGCTACATATAGTTCCTCAAATACGACAATATAGAACTCTCCAAAGCTACACAAGGCCTACACTCTAAAGGAATGTATAGACGCTCATGTTCTATACTATGCATATATCCATATCTACTCAAGTCATAAATTATAAAAATTTTATTATAAATTGAAAACCCTAACTATGAAGACTTTCTGATAAACGCAACTATTAATCTGTAAAGATTTTATTATAAACTGAAGTCTTAAACTATAAAGATTTTATTATAGATTAAAATCCTCATCTATGAAGATTTTATGATGAACTCCACTCTAAATATGCAACTATTTTAATATAAGCTGAAGTCCTAAATTATGAAGATTTTTTTATAAATTCAAATCCTTAGCTACGAAGATTTTATGATAAACTCAACCCTTAATCTATAAAGATTTTATTATTAACTAAAGTCTTAAATTATAAAGATTTTTTTATAAATTGAAATCCTAACTATGAAGACTTTATGTTAAGCTCAACTCTTAATATATAAAGATTTTAGTATAAACTGAAGTTCTTATCTGTGAAGGTTTTTATTATAAAGTCACGTCTTAAACTACGAACAGTTAATGGTAGACCAATGTTTTCATCTGTGAAGATTTCATGATAAACTCATAGCTTATACTATGAACGCTTTATAATAAAGACATGAATACTCGTTTACTTTCACTGAATAACGCAAAATAGCGAAAAAAAATCTTAAAGGAAGTCACGTGTTCATCGTAGTGCTCATAAATATGCGTTAAGATTTCGTGAAAATAGTGGGATAGCTGAACCCTAGCGTGAAAACGTTGTTTCTACGAACTTTTAACACCTACTGCAGAAAATAAACTAGAAAAGTAATTAGCAGTAGTAACCGTCGAAAAGAGTAAAGATTATGTGTAGCTGCTAAATGGTGTTAAGTCGAGTTCGATTACATTTTTCGTATACTGCTATTTCTAACTATATTTACTAAAATGTACCTTATTTTTGAACTTACATTTGCACAGAAAGAATTATTTTGTGTAAGGGCGTGGCCACGCATCGGTGACCCTCGCGTGAGGAAGGTTTAAAGCTCATAAAAATAAAGAAAAATCTTTTCAAAATTAAAAGTGTACTACGAATAGACTATGAAATAGGTTGTCAACTCTGAGACACTTTGTCCACTGGTGATATAAGCCGCATTTTTTGCCCGATAAACGTCTAAAAAGAGATTTTTTGGCGAATTAGACTAAGAAATTTTAGACTGGAATCCTTTTGTATTTCATTTTTTGTCTAAAAAATGAACAGTACTTATAATATCTTTCCGTTATGAGAATGAGACTGATATACTTTGACAGTAGAACTTTCTTTGTACTACTTGTGGATTAGAAAAAAAGATAGTCCTTTAGCATGATAATTAGAAACTTTAAGATCTCAAATCTTCCCGATTAGAACGTCAAGAAAAAGATGAAATTCCGTAATGGACAATACTTACAGTTTTTATTTGATACGGTTATAGTTTCCAAGAAATCAAGCGATATTCTGAAAGCTTGCGAAAAACTGAACAATTTTTATATAGAGCGTTTATTTCTATGTCACTTCATTGCGTAGTAAAATGCTTAACTCTTAGATCACCCTAAAATAATGTCCATTTTTGGGAATTCCGTAATGGTCGATATTTTTGTTGAATAACTCAGCTATGACTTAAAAGAAATTGATAAAACTTCTACTGGTGACATATCTCAATGGTCTCTATGTATGATAAAAATTTCAGAAAGTTTGCTTTTATTATTGAGAAGTTACAGATGTTGCAATGCAAAAAAATGAAATTCAGTAACGCGTGGCCATATCGGTAACTAAAAAAATAATTGATGTGCTGTCTAAATTCCTCTTAGTTTATCAAGAGGTAGTAGCGATTATTTTGTGTGACAAGAGAAATCAACATGATAGGAGAAGACTTTACAAATGAACCATCTTAATTTTTTTGGTTCTAGGTATATGTAGATCTAGATTTAATCATGAAGTAATTCAATAATGTCTGTCAAATTAACATCTATCGTAATGTAAGTAATCTTGCCATCTTATCACTGAATTATTATCAATTTTTATTGACCAAGATATTAACCAATCGGATGAATCTTTCAATCGCTAATATTAAGATAAAGTTTTGAGAGTAAGTTTTTAATGTGATTTTGACTTGTTAAATCGCCATTTGCCAGCACAAATTGTCCTGCGCTAATCTATCGAAGTCGACCTTTCTGATTTTCTTTCTTCAGAGAATATAAACATTTTTTAGAAACCGCTCTTAGACAATCCAACTTTCAGTCATTTCAATATGTGTCTAGGCAAAAACGAACGACTATACAAATTTTGAAACTATATTTATCACTGAAAATCGATATAATTTAATGCTCATCTTTGTTTTCTGTCGATTAGGAAAAATCTCAGGAGCTTATGTTGTTTAAATCGGAAATAATTCGAAATATATTCCAGTGCCTTGACTTCTTACGTCAATGTTGTTATTTTATCCAGAAGAGTTAATTAAGTGTATATTCCAACAATTAAGAATAGAAAAAAAATCGAATTTATTCGGAAATATTAGATAAAACACTATGTGCGACTATTCCTTACTTAATGAAAAACAGACAACAATTATCACTTGAACGATTAATATTGATGGTGAACAAATAAATTAACTGTTATCTTACACTCTTAAGATTTATCAGATCAATAATCTTTTACTGTATATAGCCGTTTCAAAAGAGCATTGTCAAAGTAGCTGTGGGAATATTTAAATATTCGCAATGTCAATATTTTAATACTAAGGACAGATCATCTAGACCTTTTGCTTTTTGTGAATAATAGTTTTGTTATTTCAAAGACAACCAAGAGAAGAAATTCAAATTTATTAAAGGTACGATGGATACAAAAACAAAACTTCATTATTGGTAAATCAATAGTTCTTATATTGAAATAGTTTACATAGGCAAGGTTATTCATCAGAAACAGAAAAACATTTCATTCTTTATTTGTTTACTATGGTTGGTATAACTCAGCACTATTTAAATAACCACCACCACTATCCAAACCATCAGTAACTAACACTTTTCCATTTGTTAACACCGATGCTGTGTGCCAATATCGTGCATAAGTCATATTACTAGTGACGTTCCATACTCCTGTCGATGGATCATACAGTTCAATACTATTTAAAGCAACACCATTAGATCCACCAGTAACTAACACTTTTCCATTTGCTAGTACCGATGCTGCGTGAAACCATCGTGTATAATTCATATTACTGGTGACGTTCCACATTCCTGTCGATGGATCATACAACTCAACACTATTCATGGCAACACCATTAGATCCACCAGTAACTAACACTTTTCCATTTGTTAATACCGATGCTGTGTGAAACTCTCGCGCATAACTCATATTACTAGTGACGTTCCACACTCCTGTCGATGGATCATACAGTTCAACACTATTTAAAAAACCACCACCATTATATCCACCTGTAACTAACACTTTTCCATTTGTTAATACTGATGATGCGTGCCTATATCGTGTATAAGTCATATTACTAGTGACGTTCCACACTCCTGTCGATGGATCATACATTTCAACACTATTTAAAAAACTGCCACTATTCACTCCGCCAGTAACTAACACTTTTCCATTTGTTAATACCGATGCTGCGTGATATTCTCGTACAGAATTCATGTCACTAGTGACGTTCCACACTCCTGTCGATGGATCATACAGTTCAACTCTATTTAAACGAGTACCATTAGATCCACCAGTAACTAACACTTTTCCATTTGTTAATACCG
>JAJEKB010009110.1:0-40780 GCA_022393335.1 Macrotrachela quadricornifera | reverse complement strand
CTTTTAAAAAAATTTTTTAGTCCACTTTTGCATTGGGTGCACCTTACAATAGTTGAATTTTCATTATCTTTTTTTCTTCTATTCGCTGTTTAAATCTCTGGTTCTATTTAATATTCTCTTAGATTCCTTCTTATTTCTTCTATGTTTTTTAATTTTATTTTTCATATATTAAATTAATCTTTATATGAATAAAACTTCTTCACTCTGCTGATAAATCTTGATAATCAAACAAAATATGTCATGGAAATAGATATTATATATATATATTTCATTATTATGCTAGATACATATTATTTATAACATCTATACAAATTTTCCATAAATAAAAAAAAGACATACCCAAATCTAAAAATGTATCATTATTAAAATCAGTAACTTTTATTTCTTTTGGATGAGATCCATTTCCTGTTGAATAAATTTTTTGCATTTGAAATGTTCCATCTCCATTTCCTAATAGAATACTTAATGTATCAGAATAAAAATTTGTTACAGCTAAATCTACAAATGAATCTTTATTAAAATCACTAGTAACCATTGATATAGGATTTAAACCAGTTGGATAACTTTCAGATTGATATTTAAAAATCATATCACAATTATCTAAAATAAATAATGATCAATTTAGTGTTCATTGTATTTAAGCATACTTGTTATTTCTGTAGTTGTACTACTAATATTGTTAATAAGAGTTGTTTGTGTGCTAGTTAAAATAAATTTCTTTTCTTTATTCTGATTTATACGTAG
Organism: Macrotrachela quadricornifera; assembly: GCA_022393335.1. NCBI lineage: Eukaryota > Metazoa > Rotifera > Eurotatoria > Philodinida > Philodinidae > Macrotrachela > Macrotrachela quadricornifera. Next base: position 40,036 of record JAJEKB010009110.1, on the reverse strand, counting down.
AATGATAATAATGGTAACCATAACACCCATGACCACTAGACCTAAGCAAATGTAAATTGCTCGATCTATGTATTTTCTTGTTCTAAATTAATAAAATAGATTAATAAACATGAGAAATTTAATCGAATTCATTACTTACGATTTATTATGTTGTTTAATAGAAGTAGAATTGAGCTAAAAAATTTAAAAAAAGAACCTTTTAGTACGGCTCTCTACAAGGCGATAATCCGATGATAAAATTGATTACAATTAAATCATTCTATATTATTTATTTCTGTATTTCAAATATATATATCTTTCTTTCGCTTAAATTTTCAACTGATTCTCTATTTCTTGTTGTTCATTCATTATTTATTTGCTGTTTTTTTTTTATTTAGTGTGATTTTGAAATTTCTAATATACAACAAAACTCCTAAACGAAAATTAATAAATGTTATTATAATCACCTGAATTGTTGATATTGGTGGAATTGAATCTTCTTTAATAGTATTATTATCTCGATCAACGATAGAAATCTTTAATTGATGAGCATCTGGTGATACTGAATTTTTTTTCTTTCGAAAAATGATCAACAATTTGATTATTATTAATTCTATGTAATATATAAGTAAATGTAATCCATTTATCAAAGGTTTTAAAATAGCAAATAACATTGTTACAATATATATTAGATTATATTTCATTGTATATGAATATTGACATGATTGAGGAGCACATTCATTGAAATAAAGATCGAATGATGTTTTTTGAATCCATTCAGAAGCAAAAAGATTATTAAGCATTGTTTCAATCGTTGTATTTGGTATCGATAATGATGAATAAGTTAAAATTTCCGTTTTAATCGGCATTGAATAGAAAATATTTGCTTGCATTATACCTAAACATGTTTTATTATAGAGACAAGTTAATGTTGATTGAAGAAGTGAATCCAATAAGAGACAACCAAAATGAAATCCTGGTATAATTGGATTTAATGAGAAATCATCGAGCGAAAAAATAAGATTAGGTAATGTTGAACAATTTGATTGTATTCCACATGAACAATTTTCTTCACCATAGATTTTTGGTTGAGCTAGTATATATAATGGTTGATTAACAGCTCTATTTATAGTATTATCAAAATATTTTGATGAAAACTTCCAATTAGATTCAAATGTTGTAGCAAGTTGATTTCCATGATTTATTAATTGAATTAGTTTGAATCTTTCCATAAATTGTTTAGATACTGATAGTACAAATTGTTCAAGTATTGTTTTTGTTCGAATATTAAATTCATCATATGAAATTATATTTGATGTAATAAAATCATTTTGTTCAAATATTGACAATGAGACATTCAATGTATTTTCAGATAATTTACATAATTGTGATAATGACTGAAATTGAATGCTAACATAATCACGATAATCAATACGTGTAAAATCTTGTACAATATATGCGGAATATCCAATCTTTACTCTTTTGATCCATTCTGATGAAACGAAAATACTTGAACATATCTGATGATATTGTGGTTCATTTTGATAAATAAATTTATTATATTTAATTGCAGTATGACTACAAGGACATTTAAGTGTAAGAGGATATTGATAATATAATTCTTTATATTTCGAAACTGATGGAGATTCAACAATAATTGTAGTTGTCTCGTGTTTTAATAATCCATAAAAAGTAAGAATCAATATTGATATAATTAATAAAATCAAATATATTCGAGTTGTACGTCGATTTCTTTGTATTATATTTGAATCTTGTGATGGTGGAATTGTAGGAAAAAGATTTAATTCAATTAATTTTTGTTTAATATATTTAAATAAAATAAATAAATGATGATAAAATCCTAAATAAAATAAATTAAATTCTTTATTTAAAAAATTTCATATATAATTTCTTACGTCTTGTTCTATGTATTGTTTCTTCTATTGCAATTATATTACCTCGTTTTAGATGACGAAAATAATTTGAAAGTTTCATTATTGATTTAAATATAAAAGGTAACAAAAGATATAGAAAAAAATTAATACCACCTATCATTCCAATAATTCTTGTTGTAATATAAATAATATCTAATCGAGTTTGAATTGTATAATGACATGTTAAAGGATTACATTGATTAAAATAAGATTCAAATAAATTTTCATTATACCATGATGAAATAAAAAGATTATTTGCTAATGAATTAATTGTATCATATTGATTATTAGATTTGAGTATAGTGATATTAGTTAATGATATATTTGAATTAATTATTTTTTTTATTTTTAAAAGACATATTTCATTATAAAAACATTCTAATGTTGAGTTCAATAATGATTGAAGAGGAAACCATCCTTGAATCATTCCAGGAATATTTTCAATAGTTCCATTTACATTTATTGTTATGTTTGGATAACATTCTTCCAAAGATGAAGATACGCAAGAGCAAATATTAACAGACCTAGGTGATTCTAATGGACAACCAGGCTTTTTTAGCCATTTTTCTGATAATTTCTTATCTATTGTATACGAAGGAGAAAAGTAAGAATTCATTGGTGTAACGAATTGATTAATTTGAAAATTTGTAATTAATAAATTTAATATTCGTTGAAATGATTCAGGTATTATTCTTTTAAAATGTTCAATAATTAAATTAACTTGTATTTCAAATGCTTGTGGATTAAGTGTTTGACTAGTAATAAATTTCGTTTGATAAAATAATCGAAGTGAATCTTGAATTGTTTCATTTGACATTTGACATAATGTTGATAATAATTGAAAAAAAAATTTCATTTGATAACGAATATCTGATGTATTAAGTGATATTATTGATGAATTTTGAATAAATTGTATATTAATCCAATTCGATGAAATAAATTCACTTAAACAAATTTCATGATATTGAGGTTTTATATAAGATATAAATTGTTGATCTATTGCTGTTTTATTACAAGGACAATTTAATGTTAGTGGATATTTATCATAAAGTTGAATAAAATCTTTTAATGATGGAGATTTTTTAATAAAATAATTTGTTTGTGGTGTAATACATGTGAATATAATAATAAGAATTATACTAATAAATAATAAAACTATATATATACGTGTTATATAACGTTCTTGTCGAAGAATATTTTCATTTTGTGATGGAGGAATATTTTTGAATAAATTTAATTCGATTAGTTTTTGTTTGATTAATTGATAAATATTTTTGATATGACCGACAAATGAAACTAATCAAAGAACAACAATTAATATATATATATATATAAATGCTTCAAAATGATTATAAATTCTTTTAGTATTTATCATTTAAGTCATTGCAATACTGTCAAACTTGAAAGTTGAATTTAAATACACATTTCACTATCTTAAATTATTTCTAACAAAGATCTGGCGACACTATCGCTCATTGTAATACCTCTGAATGACGATCTCAGTATCTAATAATAGAAAAGTTGAATTGAAATTTCAAGTTTGACATATATAGGTAATTGAAAGACCAAATAACGACTCTTATTGTCCTACCGCTCGTCCGGACAGAAAAAATTCACCTGTGCTTACCTCTGGTTTGTATCGTAGATGTTTTTTGTCTTTTGATAAGTTTGAAAATAATTGGCCATATTGTAATAATAATAAATGGTGCAATAATTTTTAATATTGAAGATAATCCACCAAATACTCCAATTAATGATGTTATAATAAATAATAAATCATTGTGTTTAATAATTGTATATTGACAATAATCTGGTGAACATTGATCAAAATATTTTTTAAAAAATGTTTTATTTGTCCAATGAGTAACAAGCATTTGACTAAGTAATTTTTCAATTGTTGAATTTGAAATTATTGAAGAATTTAATTTTTGAAAACGATCCGATGAATTAGTAAGAATATTAACAAATGTTTGATTATAAAATACTTCAAGTGTTGATTTAAGAAGTGCACTTAACATATAACAACCTGTATGAAAACCAGGTATTATATTATTTTTATATGTTGTTAAACCCATACAATTATTACTAGTTGAACTTGAGCATGTACAAGATGAATTATCTGAAAATTTATAAGTTATACCAAAATGAGCATTAGTATAATAATCACTAATTGTTCGTGTCGGTAAAACACTTGTTATTGAAGCACCAGTCATAAATAAACTTTGTGCTGTTATATTTTGAATAAAAGCTAATGTTCTTAAAAATGTTTTTGGTGTGAAATCAAGAAAATCTGTTAATAATGAAGTTATTTGAATTTGTAGAGATTCTTGTGAACCTAATTGTGATTGAATAAATTCTGTTTGTAAAAATATTTCAAGATTATTTTCAATTGTTTCTTGTGTTAATTGACAAAATGTACGAAGAGTTTTAAATTGAAATACGGCTATACGATGAAAATCAATTGAAACTGAATTATTCCATGTTTTTTCATAGAGACTATAAAGTTGAGTTATATAATCATCAGAAATAAAATCACTTTCACATAATTCATGATAATAAGGTTTTATTTCAATAAAATCTTCATATTTTATTGCGATTTTTGTACATAAACATTCTAATGAGAATTTTTCTGATAAAGTAGAATATTGAATGAATGAAGGAGATTTAACTATAATTGTTTGTGCATATGTTACAACAGAATGATAGAATCCTATAATGATCAGTGATGTGATAAGAAGAAATACATAAAGTCGAGTTGATCGACGTTGATTTTTTATAGTAACTTCATCTTCTATACCATCTTTAAATAGATTTAATTGAAGTAGATTTGTTTTAAGAAATGTCCGAAAAGAGCGAAAATAAATGTTGATTAACATTATTTTGAAATTAATGTTCGTCTAGATATGTTCTATCTTAATTCAGAATAAATATGATATTTTGTAAGGTTCTAATAAAAAGAAATAAAAAAGATGTCACTAATAAATATCAGTTGTTATATTTGAGTATGAATATGAATTAAGATTCAGCTGCGTATTTCTTTATTTCAATGGAACACTAGCTTCGAAATTGATTTCCTTTTTTTCTGATTGGACAGAACTCAACTCAGTGTAGTGTTTTTTTTAATTCACTTATAGCGTAGCAAACTGAAACCGGTTTTACAGTCAGTATATAAGGAATTCAATCTTTGAATAGATCATGAAATCCAGCAGGATCCTTTTACTTTGAAATTTAGAAACCAGATTTCTTGGAATAAAATACCACAATTTGAATCAATTTTTACTGTGAAAACAATCGATTCTAATCTGATTTTCCAGCGTTTTTTCCTACATGAATTAGTATCGTATCTCAAACCATCTATTGCGTTTCAAAATCTAATTCAATGCTGTACTTGTCATTTGTTGAGTAAGAAAGTTCAAAAAGAGAATGAAATGTTAACTTTCTAATTTAAAACGTAAAGAAAAACACGGTAATTTTATCCAAAAAACATTCATTCAGATTAGAGCTTTTTATGTTGGTAATCGTTATTGCCGAAAAGAAACAAAACCAGAGTAAGGTGGATGGCCAGTTTTTGGATCTAATGATGAATTTAGGAGTTTTATAATGGCGATGATTCAGTGAATAGAAGCCGATGTTTATCAGAATATGTATTCAACTTCGTTCAAAGTAGTATCAGCTCATCTTCAGATTTTTCCTCCTTAGAATAAATATTTTAGAAAAAGGACGACCATTTCCATTCCTTTCAAAATCCGTCACTGCTGTTTCCAAAATAAAGGACTTTAGATTTGAAAAAAGTATGTTAATCTGACTGGTCAAGCTAGTCAAAATGTAGATGCAAGATATCCAACTGAAAAGTTTCTATTTTAGAGTAAGTATTCGGGTGAATAAAATGTTTTATTTACTATCTATTGAGAGTACTGCTTCCACTTGCTTTTTACTTTCTAAAAGAAAGAAGAACTTGATAACTTTTTTCTTGCTTCTCCTGTTGGAGAAAATGTATCCAAGTCTTTCATACCTGCCTATACGTATCAACAAAAAAAAAACTAAGAAAAGTTCAAAGGAAAGTAAAGAGACAATTAAACAAAAAAGCACAATAAAATCAAAAAAAGTATTGAAAACTAAAAACAGTCAAAGCCAAAATTGAAAGATGAAGAAAATGGATGAGACAATTTTTTCATCATTTTTTGGTTTTCTTGATTGATATGAGAACGTAATAAACTTGCCTATATGTTCTAGTGCAGAAAAAGCAAAAAAAAGAAGCTTTTCACTGTTCCCTCTTTCTTTGAAGGAAAATAAAAGTACCACTCGTACTATCTACCTCTTATCAACTTAGAATTTTTCAGACCGATGATTGAAACAATTAGAAACTTTGTGTATGTACATGTGATTCAAGCAAACTTTCCGTATTAGAAGCTCAGTTAGTAATGTTTTTTTTTTATAAAAGATGTAACAAAGATTTATTCTTGTTCCTAATTTCTGAAAAGATAAAACACTTACCTGTTTCACTCTCAAGTAGTTTCTCTTTCTATTATTTTCTTAATATGATTGTATTATTTTATCTAATACACTATTCTATATAATGTTGTGTTTTATATGATGTAAAAAGAACTAGAATAGTATTGTAATGCGTTGCCAATCTTAATACCGAGAGTGGCAGTAACTCTTCGTCTCCATTTTGTTATTACTTATTCATATAAAGAAAATACAGCTATACTAATGAAATGAATTCATTCTTCATTATTTGTTACAATGAAGATTTGTGATTCTCAATTTTCTTCAATTTTTTTTTATTCTAATGTAGTATTCAAACAGTATAATATTCTTCAAAGATCTTATAGTAATATTTATCGAAAAGCAAGATTTTTGAAGGATATTATAATGCCATATTGTGTAAGACTTTAGAGAGGGCGATTTTACCAGGTTTGAAAGTTCTTACGTTTAGTTTTTTGATCTCGGTTGAATTTGAATTCAGATCAGACGCCAATTCTAAGCTTCTTGATGTTCATATCTTTGCAACGTATATGTGAATCACAAAAAAAAGCATGATTACTTTTGTTTCAATCTGACTAAAAGGCAAAAACTTATTTAAAAACTTGAACAATTGTATTCTGCTATATTCCAGCTGGTAAATGGAAAAGGGAATAATGAATATGAAAAGCGTCTACTGATAAAGTAATGTAGTTTATTTTCTTTCATTTAAAGAATATATCTTTGGAACTAAAAAAATTAAACTTAATTTTCTTAGTATACTATAATTATGATATACATCTTACAAAGAAAATAATCATATTTTCTGAAGTTTTTTAGTTAACTGAATGTTTTTTCTTCTTCTTCTTCTATTTCTTCTTATCGTCTAAGTTTTGTTCTTTTTCAGTCCAGACTTGTATTGGTGAAAGTAATTCATGTTGACGACCATGATCATTCTGTCTTGGCATTTTAATTGTTTCTTTTATTACTAATATTATTGTTATTGTTACTTTAAAAGGAATATAGCTCTTTATCAAATGAAAGCAAGAGACAGCAAAATCTGAAGAGCGATATTATTCATCAGGCGAACCTTTCTAGTCGCTGAGTGGCAGAGAATTTGAATATAATCATACAAATTGAACAAAAGAAATTTTCATTGAAAAATAGCTTTTGCAGGAACATTGGTGTTCAATGTGATTGAGATCCGTCGATTACACATGACCAAACGTGCAAATTTTATCATAAAACATAAATTGACAACATGATTAAAAAACAAGCAATGAACTTCAAAATAAAAAGACTCTAATGCATGCCTAAAAAAAAAACCCATAAATATTAATGTTATTTCGCAATTTTCTTAATATTCTTCATTATTATCATTCCTTCCAAGTGAAAAGAATCGGATTCTACTTTATCGAAAGCCTTCAGTCTTTACGTTTCTTAAATTATTAAAGAACATTTAATGTATTATCTTCTTATTCTAGATATTTCATTACGAGTATACATACAAAGTAAAGCACAACTAAATCGCTTATTCATTTGAAAATTCAAACAAACTTAAAATACATCATCAATCCAAATGTTGTTTATTCAATTAATACAAAACTATTAATTACTCAGCTCTAAAAACGCAAGGACAAGTGTGCAATTCACTAGAGTGCATTTTGAAGAAGATTTTTATCACAGGATAATGTTTCTTAAATGGAAATTTGAACAGTTATTATTACTTATTTTTAGTTAACCTCATGATAGTTATTTGCACACTTTCAATACATATCTCTATATAGATAATAAAAGCAAAAAGTATTCAGAAAAAATATAGCTTATTTAATCACTTCGATACGTATTTACATGCCTTCGGTGTACAGTTTTATTATAAAAACGCAAAATGCTATATTTAATTACTTCGTTGCATTTGTTTATATCGTACCACAACATCACAAATTTTCTCGTTTATACAAAAGACGTATTAAGGATCAAATTTCACTTCTTCTTGTCATCCATAAATACGCATTGCTTTTTCAATTGATATTAAGTTTCATATATTGCTATACATGATGTATGTCTTTTTTACTCATACAAGAATTTATTTATTTTCCGCATACTGTAATTCAAAACAATCTTATATATATATATACAATATACACGATCCTCTACTATTTACTTCTTTGAGCATTTAATTTGAACTGATTTTCTCTATGCAGATTATTCATACCACCTGATGATCAATCTTTTTAATAGAGATTGAAACCGATTGTGGTAGTTAGTTATTTAAACTCACCCAGTCTCACCGTCACATCCTCACCCCATAGCTATGGTGAGAGAAATTTGTTTTGATGTCCCATGCGTTCGAAGTATGTTTTTTTCTCTTCATATGCATCATGAATGTAATATGAATTGAATAATAATTGTGCAAAAAGGATTACAGTTGTTTACCAAGACATTCACATAAGTAAAGTATTGATTTCAATGTGAGCAGCGATCGTAAGAGCATGTGGCATGTTTATTATTTCCTACTGTATCTCTGTTTGTAACAAATGATTCGCTAGTAGTCATTTTTCTCATGTTCGATTTTGCATCTACTAAACTTCACATTTTTCAACAAAACTGTCTCATCGGCTGTCGAAATTACTGGACTATTTCGAGTATCATTACACTATTTTTCTTGACTCGCAATTTTGTCAGTCATTTAACAGTTTTAGAGAGTAGTTGCATAAGGTTATTTCATTGACAATGAGATATTTCCCGATATTTTTTTTAGTATATCTGGAAAATACATTGTAAATTATATTTAAGTTTAGACAATTTGCAGTGGTTAGGCCGCATCAGATATGAAAGTTTTCAAAAAGATGAATGTCGTTAGCCTTATAGATTTACAGGAACTTGAGCCTAGGAATGCGGCTTATAACTCGTTAGGACGTAGCTGTTGGTGAGCCTTATAATTTTTTTAGGGCTTGTATGAGGGTGGTCGCTATAACTTTGTTGGAACCGCGTAGAGATGGTCTGTATAACTCTTAAAAGTCTACCTATGGATAGTCCCTATAAATCTTCAGATTCTACATGGAATAGGCCTTTAAAACATTTTAAGACCTACTTGACATAGTTGTAATCAGTCGAAAATAGTAGAACCGCGCCGGTTCGGTCGGTTGTAAAATTGTCTTATGAGGGAACCTCTTAAGGTGTTAATCTTGGACGAGAAGAAAAGATATACCAGTTGATAGAGCTCGATGTGCTGATCATAGTGATGATCAACGTTTTCCCCCATACCAACTTCTTACATAGTTTTAAAATCAAATTAATCATATGGTTAATTTGATCTTAAAAATATGTAAGAATTTTTATAGTGGAAAACGTCTATCACCACAGTGACCAGCTCGTCGAATTCTATCGACTGATATACCTTTCCTTTGAATCCACGATTAATACCTTAAGAGGTTTCCTTGTTAGATCGGTAGAAAAATGGCGAAAAAGTGGTCAATTCCACATTGGCTGTCAAACCGGTTGAAACTGGCCGATTCATTGAATGACTTTATTGAATAACATAGCATCAAAAATCAGTCAGCTTTATTCCTTTGCTTCAATATTATGGAACCTCTAGGAAAAAATATCAAGTTGTGAAGTTTTTCATAGTCGAGTAAGGCAATTTTTTTCTACCACAGAAAAACTAAAAGTACTAATGTTTCTCTCAGAGCAACAGTCTAAATTCAAATAGAATACCTGAAAATAGAATCAAATAAAGCTGATATTTTGATAAATGAATTTAAGCTTACTTTAGGCATGCTTTATCGAAGAAAAGTGGTATATATTAACATTCTTTAAAGCGATACAAACCAGTCGATCTTGCTATCTCAATTGAACCGATTACAACACTAGTGTAATAGAAGTATTTCTAGTTGAATTAATCTGTAAATGATTACAGTAATTAATTCATTAACTTCATTCCAGGTTTTAATTTTTAGATGGCAGAAGTACAAGTCTTAAACGCATATCCACCCAATATTTTTCAGTCACCTCAGTATTATCAGCCAATGGTAAGTTAATTGTAATTACTTTCATTTCATCAGCCCTTCGTGTAGATAAATACGTGGTACGATGAAGCGGATTCATCCGTTGACAACCAACAAGTTCCATCGACTCGCAAGCGAAAACAAAATCCAATTGGGTGAGCACATAAAATATCGTATAGGTTCTTGTTAATACGTTTTCTATTTTAGATTTTCTCGTGGATGTTGCCTTACAATCGGTTTAATTTCTGGATTTCTAATCGTCGCAGGTGCTATCATAGCAGCAGCAATCGCTGCAGGTACTCTCACACGCTCTACAAGTGCTGCACCATCAACAACAAGTATGTAAAGAAAAAGATTGACGATTTTGTACGTAATCAATAAAATTAGGATGAGTTGATCTGTACGCCTTCATCTATACATCAGTCACATTGAACACTTCATACATAAATGTTTTAAATATAAAATTAAATGAATAGCTATAAGATTTCATAAAATAGACAACGTGAAAAATGAATTTGACCACGTAGAATGATTATTTGTGATTTTATCAAGGATCAAAATGGCAGACTCGAATGATTTCTTGTCATTTTTTCTATTAATTTGTTGTAGAGAATTATTCTCGAATATAAATGTATGCTAGATACTTTTATATGTGCTTATAAATAGGTTAAAATATTCTTCAGTTAACCTTTTTTTAAGAGGTTATAATTCTGATATCTATTTTTGTTTAGCAACGACGACAGCAGCTCCACTTATATGTAATTTTTCTTGTGTCAATCAATCATGGATATCATCATCGAATCTTCTAGCCGATTGGTCATTCGATGGTGTTCTCAGTGATCAAACAACTAATTTTAATGCAACAGCATACAATAGTCCATCTTTTATTACAAATGGTTACGTCAATCAAGCTCTGTCGTTCAATGCATCTAGAAATCAATCAATATATACTTCATTTATTCCTATAACAAATAGTAGTTTTACAGTTAATAGTTGGATTTATCCGACTGGTTATCCTAATATTAAAGATCATAGTATTCTTGGTCTATGTTTTTCACGAACAACATCGATGTGTCTTCATTTAACAATACGAAATGTAAGTTCAAGTTATCGTCTCTATATGGGTTTTATGAACAATGATTGTGCAAGTGCTCGCAATGTATCTCTCAATACATGGATTCATATAGGATTCGTATTTGATTTAACAACAATGAGACAATCGGTCTACATCGATGGCGTATTAGATCAACGTTGTACAGCACAACTACCCATCATGGTTACCACAGGCAGTACTACCATTGGCACCATCCCAGTTCTTGCAGGATCTTCGGATAACAACGTCTTCCAAGTAAGTCTTATTATTTCTCTTTCAATAGTCCTTAGTGAATACATATGAGGTTGAGTTGTCAACAACTAATAGAGTGACAAAATTGAGCATTCATCTGTATGATTCTGTTGTGTTTTATAGGGTTATATGGATGAATTTACAGTTAGCAAGAGACATAAATCTACCTGTGAAATTCTTGAAGTGGCCACGTTAGCAGCTCGTTTTCCATTCGATAGTGGATCAATACTTGTCGATTACGGACCCAATTCCGTAACAACGAGTGCTTCATCTTTCGCAACCATATCATCTGGACATTCTCTCCAAGCTATTTCATTCACCGGTTCATCTTCATCCTACTTTCAAGCATCAGGCTTTACTAAATTTGGTCTCGATAATCAACCATTTTCTATCTCTCTTTGGATTCAACCTCAATCTCTGTCAGGTTCACTTGTTCATCTCTCCACTTCCTCGAATGGAGCTGGAATATGGTGCAAGTCCTTACTGGGCTTTGCCTCAAATGGTTCACTTGTTGCTCAAATATACGATGGTAGCATACGATCTGTTGTAGCACCAACCCTTCTTCCTCTTTCATCATCTTGGTCGCAGGTCACACAAACATGGAGTCCGACGAATGGTCTTCGCCTTTATGTAAACAATGTTTTAGTAGCATCTCAATCGTCAGCTACAACGTTTTTAGGTACCGGAATGACAACGAACTATGTGACACTGGCTAATGGTCTTTCAGCACCGAGTAATTGTGTAGCAGGAACAATTGGTGTCCTCGGTCCTTTTCGAGGTGCTATTGATGACTTCAGAATTTACACCCGAGAATTAACGGCCGCCGATGTGTGCGCCCTCTATTCAAACTAACTCAATTGTATTTGCTTCGTACTTTTTAGAACTAAAAGTTCAAGTTATTTACTTAATATGGTACGCGTATACTTTTCCCATAAAACTAAATTTAAAACATTATCATTTTAAATCAATTTTTTTTTGAATATGAATTGTAATATTAGGTTGGCATGCATCGATGTTTAACAGCGAACAGTTGTTCGTATATACATATGAATATTGAAAAAGAAAAATTAATATAAAAAATTTCGAATTTTGTCGTTCATATTAAAAACCTATTTAATCTATAAGAATTATTTTCCATGTAATGTTGAACAGAGCACATTACCTGTTTGCAGTATTCTCTATTGTATGAAAATTTTGATCCTATTTTTTTGGATTATTAGGGTTATACAAAAATTTCGATCTGACGAGGGAACATTTTTTAGAAAAAAAAAAGAAGGAAATTCAGTCAGGGCTGAAATTTTAGTCTTCCAATAAACATAGATATAGGTTATAACCAGGAGCGGCGGAATGATTTCAATTTAGGGGAGGCTCAAAAAATTTTTCCAAACAAAAATGTAAAAACAACATTGAAAGAGGTGGAAAGGTTTTCAATTGCTACATCACAACTTTTAAAGACATATTACTACATTCACCCATTTACATGCTTGGAAAATGATCAAAAGTTCTAATACACCAGCAAAATTTATTAATTAATCGTCAACATAAGCAAAAAAGACTTAAACCTTGACTAAAGAAAACAAAAAAAGTCATATATGCAAAAAAAACTACTATTGAATTCCAATTGATCTAGTCTTTCTTTATGAATATGAGGAATAACGAGATATTTAAAATGTTGTTGTGTCATTGTTGATCGTAGATATGTCTTTACTCGATTCATAACATTGAAGCATCTTTCAGCCGAAATTGTTGTAACAGGAACTGTTAAATATAAACGCAATAATTTACAATATTCATGGAACATACTTTTCCCAATAGATTGTACATTGAGCAAATCGCAAATAGTTTGAATTTTTTTTTAAGCGCAGATCATTTTCTAAGTTAATCATTGAAAAATAATCAGGTAACAAATTCAACTCGCATTTTAAACGTGAAATATCAATATCATCATTTAAAAATTCAAAAATACTTTCAATATTTATACTATCATCTTCTTTCATACCATTCGCCGCTGCTATGATAAATTTTTCCACATTACACAGCAATGAAAATATGGACTGTTGAAAACGTAAATCTAATGCATTTAAAATTTTATTGATAACGTCAAAATACTGCTGTTGAAATTTCTGACAACAGAATCACAAGATTAACAAGAACTTTCTCATATGACACTTGACTTATTAACCTTTTTGTTTTCAATCGTTCTAGACTATAGCAGACCTGTAGCCGCAAAAACTATTACTATTGTTGTTGTTTATATAGAAGAGAAAACATTGAACTTACCTAATTTTAATCCAAAATACGTAGAAAACTTTTGCATTTGCTCTAGATATCCATTGGGGACAATATTATTGGTCAGTAAAATAAATGATTTGATCAGTAGAACAAATGTTATGATCAGTAATAAAAATGGTCAGTAATTAACTATCAAATAGACAGTTTTTTATATATAAATGTCAATAAAAAATTCAAATTTGGTCAGTAAAAAATTCAAATTTGATCAACGAAATTGCACACCTTATTAGCATAAAAAATAAGTCTTACTATGTAAAGGTTTATTTAATATAAGTAGATTAAATTTAAATAAGTAAGAAGAAATCCAAAAGAACATTAGATAGTTATTCAAAGAATAGATGAAAAGAAATCAAGACCTAACTATTGCACTACCAAAGCGCGTTTGGCCTTTGTTGGCCTACCTCTTTTTCTTTTTTCTCCGACTGGTACCGTTTTGGCTGCTGCTGCTGGTTTGCAGAGTCTCAAACGAATAGCCATACTCAAAACGTGTTTACAGATATAATGTTTGAAAAATGCTGGACAGTTACATATCGATTTTTTCCAATCTGAAAGAGTGTTTAATTCCAAGCACCAAATATCGAATGATTTTTTAAATTGATTAAATGTGGTCCACTTTTTGTTTTTGTGACTGTTTGCAAATCACGGGCAGGTATATAGAATGATATGTAGTTCTTTTAACCCAAAATTTTGATTTTCTTTTCTCAAAAGGTCTGTCATTGCCATTTATTTCAAAATTTTCTTCTACAACTTCTTCATCAAATGCATCATCGCTTATATATTGATCAACATGCGTCACTTCCATCTTGTTAATTCTTTAACATTAAATTGAACCTGTAGCGACTATGTTAGCGAGTGATTGATCTATCAAATCAATATTAAACCATACGATATACTTCTCAAGCGACAACTATTTATATGCAAAGGAATTTGGAAAAGACCAATAACAAGGGGAATAACACATCATAGAAGCGGAAAATATCCTAACTACATCAGAGAAAAAGAACGTGTGGAAAATACCTCTGCGTGTAAGTAAAAAATATATATGTATATATATGTAGGTCGTATGTTTCTCATATGTATGACGTAACTTACTGCAGAAAAGAAAAAATGAAAAGAGAAAAAATGAATTATACTATGCCACATTTCAATTTTTATAGTAATCCTTTAATTTAATTTACTGGATATAAAATATATCGACAGACCTAACTATTTTAATAACTGATCACTTAAATAAAATACTGATCATTTCGTTTAATTTACGTATCATTTATATATTTTAATAACCGTTCATTTATTTAACTACTTTTATAATTATTTTTCGTACTGCCGTTTCATTTATTCACCTGACCGGTTAAATGGTAGCCATAAAGAAATATCCGTCACTGAAGCATATATATATTGCTTTTCCTATAACTATATCTATACATATATACGTGATTTTTACAAGGTATATAAAGTCCCATATATTCTCAGCGGACTTTAGGTAAAGTGAACATTTTTCAGATCTTTGACACTGCTAAAAAGTCATCATTTTCATGAATGTAACTTTTGAAAACATGGCATGCGTTTAAAAAACATCAAAGATTATGTTGCTTTCATCATCTGAAATCGCATTTTTTTTATTTTTGTCAACATTTTTTTTAAGCAAAATTCATGAAAATGATGTAAATTACATCATGCCTTGCGATGTTTTGATTACATAGGTTTCTTTATTATGAAGATAATGCCCTTGAAAATTACTAATGTCTATGGTATAATTCAAGCGTGGTGAGTGTCTATATGGAATAGTAAGTGAAAGATAAAATGAGAAGAAGGAAGATGAAGAAATGTTACTTTATTTTGTTTCATAGCATTCCAAAAATACTCTTCTCCTTGAGATTTATATCTATTGTTTGAGATATCAAATGTAGTGAGTGTCTGTATGTAAAATAATAAATGAATGCTGAAATGAGAAAGAGGGAAACGAAGAAATGTTACATCGTTCTGTTTCAGAACATCGGCAAAATACTGTAATCCTTGATCACCAATCTTATTGGAAGAGAGAAGGAGTGTAGTGAGTGTCTATATAAATATATAAGTGAATAAGAGAATTAAAAATAAGAAATATTACTTTGTTGTATTGTAGAAAATTTGCCAGATGTTGTGCTCCTTGATCTCCAATTTGATTCGTACTAAGGTCAAGTGTAGTAATAGTCTGTATGAAGTAGTGAGACAGTGATAGAACGAGAAATAGGAGAAAGATGATGATATTACTTGGTTTTCTTTTAGCTCATTGACAATACTATGTACTCCTTGATCATAGATTTGATTGGCAGAGAGAACAAGTGTAGTCAATGTCTGTATGGAATAATAAGTGATTTATACACAGTCAAGGACAATTGAAATTATACCTTTTGGTTCTTTTGTTTTTATATATTAACCTAGTATATATAGAAACAGAAAGTCCGGGACGCGCTACATCTTTTAGTATATTTACATTGAATATCAAATATCGTTTAGAATATAAAAAGTATATTCGAAGAAAAAGTGACATTTCTTTTTTTTCCAAACTTTTGCATGTTGTAACTTTTTTATTTAGCATAAATTTCAACTTAAGTAAATGACAAAACCTTGACTTTTTCTACAAGATACGCCGTAAAAAACCATATACAAAAGCTGTATGGTGAAATTTCTTATACTCAAAATGAACAGCTTATATTTCAGTTTCACTTCCGATCATATTGAAAATGTTAAAAAACTTTTTCTGTACTGCATATATCTTGACATGAAAAAAGTGAGGAAATATTGAATTTTCAAATAAAATATATACTGTCAAAAGCTCCGAAAATTTTTTATAGACTAAATCCTATAACGAATCAGAAAATTCCTTGAAGTATTTTCAGAAATGATAGGAGGTGACAACACCATGTAAATTGTTCATTTTGAGTATAGTTTTTCACGGAGTATCTTTTGGACGGAACAGCAAGGTTTTATCATTTACCTATGTCCAGATAATGGCCAAATAAACCATAATATTACAACATTATGAACATCAGTATTTGGAAAACAAAATAAATGTCACTTGTTCTTCGAACACACTTTTTATATAATGTAAACTGCATTTTATGTTCAAGGTAAATATACCAAAGGATGCAGCGCATTCCATGCTTTCTTCCTATATATGGTAGGTTAATAAAAGTATTAAAAAGAATCAAAGGGTATAATCTCAATTGTTCTCAACTATGATGAAAAGAAGAAGGGAGAGGATATTACTTGATTTTGTCGTAGAGCATTGCCCAAATGTTGTGCTCCTTGAGAACTGATTTGATTGTCACCCAGATTAAGTGAAATGAGTGTCTATGTGAAATCGAATGAGAGCGAAAGGATGACAGAAAAGATTAACAATAAATCGTACTTTGTTGTGTTCTAGACAATTGGCCAAATCCTGTGCTCCTTGATCACCTATGCAGTTATTATAAAGATTAAGTGTAGTGAGTGTCTGTATGGAATAGTGAGTGGTCTAATGCAAAGAAGGAGGAGGAGGAGGATATTACCTGATTTTTTTGTAGAATAGTGATCAGATGTTGTACGCCTTCAGTTCCGATTTTATTGGAACTGAGATTGAGTGTGGTAATCATCTATATGAAATAGTAAGAATGATATAATAAAAAGAACGATTGGATGAGAAATATTACATTGTTTTGGTCTAGAGCATTGGCCAGATATTGTGCTCCTTCATTACAAATTTCATTTGAATAGAGATCAAGTATGGTGAGTGTCTTTAATAAATAGTAAGTGAATGACAGAATGAGAACGAAAAGGAGAAAGAAAATACTTGATTTTGTCGTAGACCATTAGCTAAACCATGTGTTCCTTGATCACCGATTCGATTGGAACTGAGATGAAGTGTAGTGATTGCCTGTAGGAAATAATAAATGAGTAATATAATGACAAGAAGGATTGAATAGATATTACTTGATTTTGTTGTAGAGCAGTGCCTAGATGTTGGGCGCCTTCGGCCCCAATTTGATTCTCACGAAGATCAAGTGTAGTAAGAGTCTATGAGAAATAGTAAGCGAGTATTATAATGCCATGAAGCGTTAGGAAGAAATTGTACTTTGTTTTGTTCTAAACCATTGGCAAGACACTGTGCTCCTTGATCACTGATTTTATTAGAATTGAGATAAAGTGAAGTGATTGTCTGTACGAAATAGTAAGAGTAACGTAATGAAAAGAACGGTTGGATGAAAAAATTTACTTTGTTTTCTCGTAGAGCATTACCCAGATATTGTGCTCCTTGATCACCGATTTTATTCACACGAAGATTAAGTATAGTGAGTGCCTTTATGAGATATTAGGTGAGTATTAAAATAAAAAGAAGATAGAGAAGATACTACCTGATTTTGTCGTAGAGCATTACTCAGATATTGTACACCTTGAGGACCGAATTCATTGTCAATAAGATTAAGCGTAGTGAGTGACTGTATCGAATAATAAGTAAGACAAATAATGAATAGATAGAAATAAAAAGAGATTACTCGATTTTGTTCTAGACCACTAGCAAGATTTTGTGCTCCTTCAGGACCAATTCGACTACTAATGAGCTCAAGTGTCGTGAGTGTCTTTAATAAATAATAAGTAATTGATAGAATGATAATGAAAAGAAGAAAAATTTTACTTGATTTTTTTGTAGAGCATTTGCAAGATGTTTTACTCCTTGAGCTTCGATTGTTGTGCTCGAAAGACAAAGTGTCGTGAGTGTCTATGTAAAATAGAAATAGAAGAAAAACTGAGATGTTAGGTAAGTGGATGTTACGTTGTTTGTTCGTAGAGGATTAGCAAGATGTTCTATTGCTTGTAGACTGATATCTCCGTTATAGATGTTCAGTGTAGTAAGGGTCTGTGTAAAATAATGAGTGATCGAGAGGATGAAATGTCAGATGAATGATCTTTACTTTATTTTATCGTAGACCATCGGCAAGATATTGTACTTTTTGATGATCAATTTCATCATCAACCAGACTAAGTTCAGTGAGTGTCTATATGAAATAAAATAGAAGCCAAATGGATGAAAGATGTTGTGAACTTATTCTATAGTTAAACATTTTACTGCTACTTATAGTTGCGGTTGTCCAATATAGATTAATATTCAAAGATATTTTTTATTTTTGTTTTATCTTCAAGTGAAGAAAAGTGAAAAATATTATAGGATATGTGAACTATCATGATGAATGTAAAATTTCTAAAAAACACCTTTTGTGTGTGACTCGAGATTTAGAATTAGAGAATAAATTGACACATTGAATACATGCGGAGCAAATTTAGGGTCGATTGTTAAATATGTGTTTTTAGTTCATTTGAAGTAAACTGGAAATTTTCTATAACTAGCAGTGATTATCTTTTGTTCTGTTGCTGATAATGATAGTGAATTTGACTGCATCATATTATAGGGAATACTTTAGTTGTATAAAATTATTTAATGCCTTGTACAGTGGAAAAACTCTTCTTGTATATTGTTCTATACCCATCACCAAATTCATATTTTTAAAATATATTTAACCACAAATGATCGATTCGAGTAGTTTTTGAATTGTAGTTCTTTATCTGAATTTGTGAAATAAGTTGGTTGCAACAAGAAAACATTAAGAAGATAGGTATTATTGTGTGAAGAAAAAATTTGAGAAATAAATATACCTGATAACGATGATAGCTGTCCAAGATTGCGTTCAAACATTTAGAAATATTTTGCATTGAGCAAAAAACAGTAATATCATCCAGATTATCCATAATACGATAGATAAGTTCTATCGGTAATGTTTGAAGCGAGAGAATAGTTTTGTTGGACATGAATGAAAGTGGTTGAAATATATGTTGTGTTATATTTTATCTATCGTTGAATATGTTTTTTGAATAAATGATTTTATTTTTACCTTGTGTCACACATGTCTTATGTTTATACAATTGTTTCTTTTATCAAAGAAATGAAAATGAATAAATGTTAAAAATAGAAGGGAAGAGCGTAAATGTAAAAACTATCATCTACCTTTTTCTTTCGTTGATTGTATGTGTCACGCGATACAATATGTATAAAAAAAGTAATAATCATACGTCAAAGGTAAAAGTAAAAATCGAATTGAATGAAAGAATGGATTGGTTGTTTTATCCATATATTTTAAATATACATAAAACGGTATTATTTCAGGAGATGTCACTCTATTAGAACATACTTTATGTGAGCCAAAAATTAAAAATGAATGTTATTCTACTTTATGATTAAAAATAATATATAGATGAATGTACTAAATGTTGTTAATTGAATCCCTGTGAAATAAAAATGTGAAAGACGAAATAACTATTCTGTCAAATAGAAAGATATGTTTAACAAATCAGTTTAAATCAATATTTCCTAAAACTTCTTACAAGGGAAGGTCCCCAAGTGATTAAAAGCTTTTAAGCCCATATTTTTCCCAGTGGTAGGAGACCTATAGACTAGCATAACCTTCAAAGGGTTCGTGCTGAAGTTGAGATTTGGCCGAGATATTTAGATTTTAGTGGATTTTTCCTTTGTGAACCCAATTTTTTCGATAAAGTCCTCTTGTCGAATTTTGGCCTGAGAAGTATGCTCAAATGAAGATCTCAGTGAGACTAGCTTGTGCACAAAATATCAAAAGTTTTCGATGATGTGTCTCTGAGATATACATTTTCCAAAATATGCCTATTTTACATAATATCAATAGAAAAGCGCCTAAAGCCTAAAAACTGTATATCTCAGAGACACTTCATCGAAAACTTCTGATATTTTGTGCATAAACTAGTCTCACTGAGATCTTCATCTGAGCATAGTTTTCAGACCAAAATTTGACATGAGGACTTTATCGAAAAAACTGAGTTCATAGAGAAAAAATCCACTAAAATGGAAATATCTCGGCCAAATCTCAACCTCAGCTCGAACCCTTTGAAGGTTATGCTAGCCTATAGGTCCCCTACCACTGGGCAAAATATGCGCTCAAAGGCTTTCAATCACTTCAGGACCTTTCCTCGTTAGTGTCAAAATTGCCTGATATCAAATGCTCTTTTCAATTCAATTGAAAGGTTGATTTGTTTATTGGAAAATATGCCAATTGTGAAAACAAGATACATGATAAAAGAAAACAAATCAGATTCTATTGTGTTGATTTCATTGTTTTTTTCCTGTCTTATTGTCCTTGACACTTTTAATAGATGAAGACGATTTATTTGAAGGTATTGTCCTTCGAGGTGAAGAATTTCTCCGTGCACCATTGTTAATTTTCGATGATGAGTTTGTATTGGTCACTGTCGTTAGAGCTTTTGTAGGTTTTGAGTTATTGGTCGCCACTGATGAACTTATCGTCGGTGCTTCAATAGCACTCTTCAGTGGTAATATTTTGCTCGATTGCGAGACGATCTTCTTACCCAATAATTTGTCGAAATCATTCTAAAAAGTTAATCAAACTTTTTCATAGAAATTTCTAAGCTTAGAATATTTAACCTGCCAGCCAAGCAGCTTTGCCATTTCAATAACGCCATCATCACAACTGCTTTTATGAAAAACATCACGATAATTTTTTTCTGAATCAAACTTCAAGACGTTTGTAAACTAGAAAATTTGATATGAAATACTGTTCAATTTTTTAGTTGGAAAATTTCACTTACTGGCTCCCATAGTGGAGCAACATTACCAGCAGATTCCATGTTGATCAATAAACGAGGACATTTTTTATTGACTCTACCAATCGATCGAATTCATAGATAATGAAAGAAAATTGATTATCTCAATGACTAACCTGGATACCAACGTATTGAATGGTGCCACTTGAAGTGATGTCCCCATGATAATTAGAAAATCACATTGAGGAAAGTCCTGTTACAGAATCAACGATTTTTTAAAAACCCAACGTCGTTTTCAAATGTTCACTTACAGTCGAAACACATTCATTGAATCGTTTGGGAAGACTTTCACCAAAAAAGACGATATCTGTGTATCGAAATCAATAGAAGGAACAATGATATTAGATTAGAACTGACCTGGTTTAATGATACCAGAACATTCGTCACAGTGAGGTATTTCATCATTGAAAATAATCTCTTGAAAATTCGAAATTTTGATGAGAATTCAATACAATGATCAAACCTTTGACATGATCTAACGAATATTCTTTTTGACAATTCAAACAATGAGCAGTGAAAAATGTTCCGTGAGCTTCAACAATCTTTTCTGGTGGGATGCCGACAACTCTTTCCAACGAGTCAATATTCTATATACGAAAAAAATGGTTTCATTTATGGATTATACAAATGCAGAATTACCTGTGTGAATATTCGTAACAATTTGCCTTTTTCGTTCAAAAGTCGAATAAAATGATGGGCTGGTGTTGGCTTAAAGAGACCAAACAAAAAACAAGAAATTAGTCAAGACTGTTGACTTTTCTTCTAATATTCACTTTGAAGTTATTTGGATAAAGTTCCTTGGCTAGTAAGAAAAATGGTTTCGGATTTTCCTAGAAACATAAATCAAAGTATGACATTACTGTTAAACATTCATTTTATATTTTTTATTACATACACGAAAAAAATCCAATGTAAATATTGCCTGTGAATTTGGAAGATTGTATTTTTCTAGTTGAGAATAGAGACCAGTACCAGGCGTACGAAAATCAGGAATACCAGCACTTGTTGATATTCCAGCACCCGACATGACGATGATATTCGAACAGTTTGCCATATATTCGACAGCACCACGCAAATCAAATGATTTTAACACCGGTGAGGTATCTATCTCATCTGTCTCATCGGGTACGTATCCAAGCATCGCTCCAATTAACTTTGGAAATCTATCCATTACTAAAAATACTAAAGGAGTTGGTCTCTCTGATCTCTACAAACAACAGTTCACAAACTTGCGTTGATTTCAGCCATTTTTGCATCTAACTCTTCTACTCTCGTCATCTTTTTACTTGGTTCCGGTTCTGAATTTGAAAAAAAAATACTTTGATTTCATGAATTTGATTGTCGAAAACTCACCAGTTGTCATTGAGAATTGGTCTTGTCGCGCTTTTTTTGTTTTAATCTGAAAGTCTCCAACTATATATAAATTTGATTTTTCAATGAAAAAAACGTGAAAAAAGCATGTTTTCATGAGTCATTTTCTGTGCTTTATGAGGGTATCCTTCAAAGTGACGACCGAGTATTGCACCACAAGAATGCGACAGAGAACGCAAAACAATTTCATTAAGTTAACTTCGTCGACCGGTGTAACTTCGATACGACATATACAAGAATCACAACAAAGAAAAGACATCAGTATGAGAAGTAGAGAAAGATATGATTAGTTTTCGTGAAAAATTCCAAAATTTTGTTGGGAATCTGGCAAATTTGTAAGGAATTCTATGGAATCCATGATTCCATTGTTTTCCCATTGCATGATCTTCATCTAACTTAATTGTTAAAATAATTCAACTAACGCTCATACTACTCCGTAAACAGATAGAAAAGCGCAAAAAATAGCAAAGAAGAATAAAACGACACAAAGGCACTTCCTCCAGGAGTTGGAGTTGAATTAACAGTATCATTAGATAATAAGTTCTCTAATTTGAATGTCCATGTCCAAACACTTTGAAGTAAGTGAACTTTAATTTGTAACACATCGATCACTAGCTACACGTCATGGGATTGAATCACCACTTGAACCCAATAATGTCACAACTGTTCTTGACGAACTCAATGGAGCACTCAGGATAATTTCACTGTTACTCTTTGACCATATTAAAAGAAAAGCATAAGCAAATTCTCCATACTTCTCTTTTTCTATCGAATTTACCAAACATTAGAATTGATCGTGTCACTTTGATATTTCCATGGTATAGTGGCATATATTCTTTCACCATTCACTTGTAATCATGAACCCATCTGTCGAAGATCCTCTTGAAATGTTGGTGGAATCTTCCCATGCATATTAGGACCTACATTGATCAAAGCATTGCTTCCAGTACTAAACCAAAAAAATGTAACAATAAAGATTTTGTTGTGAAAATTTTAAACAGAAAAGATGAAAATAACCAGATTGTTTGCAGTATGATGATATGCCCATACATTTTTATCAATCTATTCAAATGCAATAATTATTAAAATTCAAGTGAATTATCAAAAACTTTACTTCATACAGTGAAAGCATTTTCCATTTATGTTCATTCAGATGTTCTGGATTGTAACAATCCAAACAAGTATAAAAGTCACCATGTTTACAAAGAAGTTCACTACTCCATCGATCATTCGTAACCTACAAGAAAATTCAGTGTAAATTTGTCAACGAACCCTATTCTTCATCAGACCAAACTATTTCAGGTTTGTATGTTTCTACCAGTTCCTTTAACTCCGGCTAAGCTTTCGTCTACAAACATATATTTTCTATCTAATTCGATTTCATACATAGCAAATATTTACTTGTGGAAAATATCGAATAGTGAAGTTGTTAGATTTATCTTGTATATAGACTGGATTGAACCATTCAAACAAGAAATAATATAAACCAAAGACAATATTTGTTCTACTTCGAATAGCTGCAGCTAAATCTCCTAAAATTGTTGTATTAGAAAAAATGAAATAGAACTGAGAAAGTTTTTCAAAGCAAGTAAATCTCGTTTGGGACCAACATGCATTGAATTCCAATCAAAAGAAAATGTCGATGGCCACATGGCAAAACCTTCATGATGTTATTTTTGTAATGTAACAAAAACTATGCAGTTGATATTATATGTTCATGACTTTCTTCAAATAGATTTAAAAAAGAAGTTGTACCCTACAACTTCAGCGAGACAATTTTCATTCTTAACTTTTTTGAAAACCTACTATGAAAAGCATCGAAAAAAGCTTTTGGAACACTTAGAACCTGACTGTAGGTTTTGTTTCTATTTAAAAATAAATTTAAAACTTCTACTTCGATCATACCAAGAAATGGGGTTTGGAGATGATATTTTTGTAAAGGTATGAAAAAATTCGTTTTTTTATGAACAGATAGAGCATTTTCGCTCTATTTTTTTATACTATTCGATCTGAAAAATAGCTAATAGCATTAAATCACAGTG
The DNA here is from genome assembly GCA_022393335.1 of Macrotrachela quadricornifera. Classification (NCBI taxonomy): domain Eukaryota; kingdom Metazoa; phylum Rotifera; class Eurotatoria; order Philodinida; family Philodinidae; genus Macrotrachela; species Macrotrachela quadricornifera. The sequence continues at coordinate 14,934 of JAJEKB010009110.1, read as the reverse complement.
AATGCGATATTTTTGCATTTTTTATTTTCAAAACGGATAAAACTTTGAGGAAACAAATCTCAATGTTGCAAAAACGAAATGTTCTTTCAGTAAAAGAAGAATTCGTTTTTTTTCTTAACTCATGTTTTTATTACCTGATTGTGCTTTATTACAATAAATAAAATACACTAAAAGATACAGTGCGAAAAGCTCTATAATTTACAAAGAGCAATTGTAAAAAGATAAGATCTATAAAAAAAACAAAGGGAATTCGTCTTTTATCAGAAAAAATCTCAAACAATTGAGTATTCTAACGTTTTCTCTGGACATGCACATGACAAAAGTTTGATTGCAGCCAAATAACAGATGAATGCAGTAAATCAGCTAATCCACGTTTTTCAAGACTGCATAACTTCAAACTAAATCTAATTAAGTAGTCTTTTTTCTGAAAGTATAGAACATCTGTATAGATACTTTTCTCAAATTTTAGTTATATTGAAAACACTGAACAAAAAAAGGTAATTGATAGTTGAATCATATGGGTATTATCAGATGTTGCATATGTTCCTGTTCTTTGACATGACTATTGTTTGGCACTTCATTTTTTTTATTCCGTATGGTTTGAATTGATGAAAATGGTGAATGATGTTGATTCATGTTCGTGTTTGAAGCTGAACTCATCACTTTTCTAGCTATTCTTTGCACACTTTCTCAATCATCATTGCTTTTATAAATGTTACTCAAATCAATATTGACTGAGCACCAGTCAGTAAACTCTTTTGAGAAAAGAAATGCACGTTGCACATATCCACCCATCGAATATCGTGTAGTTTTTAAAGTGTATAAGATCTTCATTGCTCAAATAGTTTATTTTTTTCACATTGAGACATCTCTTTCTTATAAATTTGACGATCAATTGATAAGCTACATAGAAAAATGTTTAGCATCTTTTCCATTATTATGTGCACTGTAAAGGATAGTCGCTTGTCGCTATTGTCAATGGATAGATTGGACTGTGTGCCAAGGTAACAAATTAAAATTCTCGGCAAAGTCTGCTTGCACAGCAACAATATTATTTTCATTAGAATATTCTTTGATTTACGAAAGCCACTTGCTGAGTAGCATGAGAACAGTATTTCAAAATTGTCTCTCACTGATTGTCATATTCATCCATTAATGCCACTACTGTCCTCTAGATACGGTGCAATTCAATACGATTGTTATTTTCTTTGTTTTATTTCTTTCCAATGATCTATATAATTTCATCATCGGCTGCATCATCACGAAATTTCGCATTTAGTGCCTCGGAGGGATCTCATTTCGTACACAAGATGTATAGCCACCATCAGAATAAATTACCAGTAGAAATTAAGCATGAATTACATGAGAAAATTTGAGTGAAATCGAAACATGATAAAGCATAATTTTTTGATTGAACATTCGATTATTTTAGAAATTATTTTACGTGATATTAAATATAGCATGAATGAGGATGCTTATTCGGTTTTTCGCGATTGTGGAATCCTTTCAACGCAAAATAAAGACCGCACGTTCCGCTTTTAAATCCTATCGTAAGTCAGACTGAGATTTTAAACAGATCGTTTGTTTGTCATACTCTCTCTAGATTTTTCGAAAAAAACACTTCGTTTTGTCGTCAGGAAACGAATGTGCTCAAAATATGTCTGAACAATTTTTTTGTCATTTTGACTCCGCAACCATGTCAAATAATACATTATGACTACATTGCTCATTAGCTATATATTTGTTTTGACCAGTTACTATTCGAATATGTTAGTTGATTAATACTATTTTTATTTTATATGAATGGCTCATTGAGTCTTATTATTTCTGGTTGATATTTATATTGTTCCATTCTAGAAGGCTTTGATATACTTTCTTTAATAAGTTCATTAAATTCATTTACAACGTTTCTATTTCATAGCACAATTTATATAATTTCTTTATCATTTGATGAAGACACCTTTTAGCTTTGATATAGACAAAAAGTAGTCCTTTTTAAACCTATAGCCAAAATATATCAGATGAAATGAATGTTGACCTACTCAACGAAATTCCATGTATCTTTATCGAAATGCAAAGCAAAAATGAATAATTAATTGTAACGTGAATCAATGTTAGATCTCCTATTTTTCAAGAAAGAGACAGCAGACGTCGTAACATTTCACGAGACATTACGAGAATTCAAAATATACTAAAAGTTACACAGTCCAAAGACCTTAAAATACCCAGTCAGTTTTCGTGAAACTTTAAAGCTTAAGTCTCTATGGTTTCCTTCTTGCGACTTATGAGTTATGAAAATTACTGATAGCTAATTCCTAACATAGTCTAATTTTTCTACTCTTTTCCAACTTTGTTTTACTGTTCACAATAGTTAACAGAACGAATAAGAATAATCAGAAACTGGAAATTTGAGTGGATTTTATGAACAACAATTATTAGATAATTGTAAAAAGCATAAATATGACGGTGTGATTTTTATTATCTAAATATTGTAGAACGATGTTTGCCGATAGATGAGCTATTTCTTTCATTTTATGTAGAATTTTTATAATAGTGAGGTTTATGAAAGATACCTAGAAAATTTCGTCGAACGAATTGCCAATAAATTTAATATTACTTTGTGAAAAAATCAAAGTATTTCAATACTTACAATTGATCACTCATATAGAAGGAAAAGAATATAACAAAATTATATGTAATTGCACAATATAAAGATGTGTAATAATGAAATTGTAGTTCTGTTTTACAAGACGACAAGAGGAGGCTATGATTCATTCTCGATTACATCGCTTTGTGAATCAACGGAAGATTATTTTGCTACGGACAAAAAGGTTGCAGGTTCGATTCCTGCCAGAGCACCCCAAAAATCGAGCGCACAATCCTCCTTTCGTTTATTTTTTATATGAACTCCCATATTTTATGTTCAATCACACTCTTATATAATGAATAACACAGCTAAAAGATAAATGATAATGTTGTTAGTAATATTTTTCTATTACAATTGTCTTTTATTCCTAAATCAAATAGATTCATTTTGCATTTGGAATATTTAATTTTCAAAAAAAAAATTCATATTAGTAAAAGAGTGCGTCTAAAATAACATCATTTTTACTAATTAGTTAAATTGTGGTTTTCGATGATTATTATAACCAAATGGTGATACTCGTTCTTCATAGTGAAGATGAGGACCAGTACTTCGTCCTGTATTTCCACTTTTAGCTATTTCTTGTCCAGCTTTAACATTAGCACCAACACTTACTAATTTTTTACTTAAATGTGCATATAAATGTTGAATTGTTTTACCACTAGCATCTTTAGATTGAATAACAATGTGTGTTCCATAAGCTGCACCCCAATTTGCACTTTTAACAACTCCAGCTTTTGTTGCTACGACTTTTGTTCCAACAGGACATGCATAATCAGCTCCTGTATGATAACCAGCTGCCCAACTACCTTTTTTACCAAATGCTGTTGTTATTTTTTTACCAGGAGCTGGTGATGCACCATTTGCTAGATCAGTAATACAATGAACAAGAACAATGATTATAAATAAACTAGATAAACTGTGTGTGCTAATCATAATTCTTCACTATTTTAATAAAATCACGAAAAATATACTGAAAATATCGAATGTATTTATATGAAATAGAAAACGAGCGAGTATTTGTCCTTAATAACGGCTTATAATGATTAGCATACTGCCCAGTTATTTGATATACTTGATTGAAAGTATTTTATAATATACTCCTAATCCTTGAAATATAGTCTTTCTCTTAAAAAGAAAGAGTAGATATCTCATTTATAGGAATGATGGAAGAAAAATAGTTTGTTTTTTTTTTTAAATTTGGAGGAATCAGATTTCTTTCCCATCATTCGACTGAAAACACCTCTTATTAATTCTTTTTTGTACATCTCAAAGATTATTAGTGTATAAATATATTTTTGATGGGTTAATGATAATCAAATGAATATAGAAAAAATATTCAAAAAAAATCCATGAACGTGATTTTATCAAATAAGAAATTGAATTATAATTTTTCTAATGTAGACTGATGAATTCTATCATAAAAGAAAGAAAAATAAATTCTACTGAAATTTTAATTTTTAGGTATCCTATATAAACTATAGATACAAAAAAAACGCATATCTCCCTCTAAACAAACTAAGGATTGTTAATATTTCAATCTTATTAGTTTGACAATGAGAGCTTTCATTTGACTCAAATATATGCGATCGTTTTGATAGAAAGTGCAAATATCCTCATTGTGAGTACTTCATTCAGCTCGTCTGGAGTGTTAAATTTCTTCACATGCTCATCTTTTAATTAAGAAATCTATGTTATGTACAAAACACAATTGGTATCGATTCGTCTTGTACAAGATTAAATTTTGAATTGTATAACAATTTTGTTGTGACGATAAAGTGCTGATTTAGCGAGAATTATGTCAGACATATTTTTATAAATGCATGTTAATAAAGAGTGACAACTTATCTCTATTTACATTTCTGACTTCTTTGTTTGAGTGGTGACATGCACACACGCCAACATGATATATAGACTGTATTTTATTCTGTTCTTTTTCGCCTAGGCGAAACGAAGAGGCATGTGAAGGATGAAAAAAAATGTGGGTTGATTATTTTTTGCTTCATATCAAGTAATCTGTATTCGAGAATAGTTTATCATTCTCCATGTGTATATAATGTTTGTTCTTCTAATTTTTGTCTTTGTGTTACTGACATATTTATATGTAAAACTAAAATATTTCACTCTTCGTGGTCCTATACCTGGTTTATCACCTCATGTTTTTTTTGGAAATTTAATTCAAACGGGTATACTTCATGGAGCAACTACTGATCAAGTTCTAGCAACATTCAAACATCGTTTTGGTAATACCTTTCAATTTTGGATGGGACCTTCACGTGTTATTGTTGTTAATAATATTGGTGATGTTCAACATATATTTACTCATCGTCATATCTATGATCAAGGTGATATGTTTATTGAAAAATTTAGTCTTTTAATTCCCAATGGTCTTATTAGTCTTAAGGGTTAGTGTTGTTCATCTAATTGAAAAAAATTTCGTATAATAATCTTTAGGTGCTAAATTCAAACGACATGCTGCACTAGCTTTGCCCTTATTTCGTCGAGGTAAGATTATTTCTAATCTCGATTTAATTATTGATTGTGTTGACAAATTGTTGGAGAGATGGCGCAACAGTCCAGCTGAAAAAGTCCACCAAGATATTGTTCAACAATGTCAAAATTTACTTCTAGTCATTTTTGGATTTATTGCATTTGATTATGATTTGAAGGCACTTGATGACGATGTTATTAAAAGTAATAATGACCTTACACAGGCATTACGAGACATTTTGAACATATTTCAAACAGCCATACATTCTCCAAATTTTGTAAGCAATATTTATTTACAATTAAATCCTCGATATCGACGAGCTCGAGCAACAATTGAACGATATTGTAATCAAATAATTGATCAAGAATTAGGCGAAAGTCCCGAATCAATCGCTCAAAGAAAAAGAACTTCATTGATTGCCTCACTAGTCTCTTCATTACAACAAGACGAAGCAGCAGAAGCGAAGAAAAGTGAAGAAGAAAAAAAGGGTAAGTTTGGATTCTAGGTAACAGTTGAAAGTATGAAACTTAGTAAATTACCTTACAATATAAAAGTAATAATAGATGTCGATAATGTAACAAATAAATTGCTAGAAAAATTGACTTAAATATTCCTATGATTATCCTATATATTTAATTAAGCGGAAATCAAATAGCTGAACATGAAAGGATCGATACGGAAAAAATTCATTACTAAAAACCAGAAAATAGATTAGTCTTTGCACATAAAATGTCACAGATTTCTTTCATTTCGTCAGTAACAATATTAAGAGATTTCATACCAAGATTAGCATTGAATTTTAACGGTTTGATATTTATTTGGTTAGAATAAAAATCAATTATTGAATAATTTTTGATAGATATATCAATGCTGTTTATATTGTCTCTTGGTAGGTTTGTCTCGCAGTGAACTATTACAAGAAATGCTATTGTTTCTGATCGCTGGATTTGAAACAACATCCACTGCTTTAGCTTGGTTTATTCATCATATGAGCAAATATCCGCGAATACAACAAAAGATCAAAGCTGAATTGGTAGATAGTGACGGTGACAAACGACCATTGACTTTAGATTGTCTTGACTCATTAGTCTATCTGGATGCTGTTATCAACGAAGTGCTTCGTTTTTCTTTACCTGCTGATGGAACATATCGTACATTAACTGTTGATGATCGTTTACCTGAAAGTAATGTTCAACTATATAAAGGTGATCAAGTATGTATTTCATTTCATAATCTAACACGAGATCCTCGATATTGGTCAATCAATCCAGAAAACTTTTATCCAGAGAGATTTTTAGGTGAAGATAAACATCATCATTCGTACGCATTTCTTCCATTTGGTAGTGGTCATCGTCAATGTATCGGACAAGATTTAGCTCGATTTGAATTAAAAGTAATTGCAGCAAGGTTGATGCAATGCGTTACTTTCGGTGATGGTGGTCCCCAAACTAATGCAGGTGGAAAGATTGCTGCTCTTACTCTTATGCCAAAGCATGTTGGTGTTACTATCACATTTACTTAATCAAAATAAATATAATCTAATTAATAACTCTAGTCTTGCATGAATATGAACCTTTCTCTGTTAAAATTAAAAGAAATATATTTGATGACGTTAACTATTTCTTATCCTATAAATACAATTCAATCATTCACAAATTTCAGGATTTTATAAGATAGTAAGCGGTAAGTATTTTCAGAAATGTATCTATAGAGAATAACCAAAAATGAATTAATTAGAGCTAATATTTCACATATTCTTTACAGATCGTACGTATAACTCAAGAGGATAAGTGCAGTTTCGTATTTAGTATTCGAGTAGAAACTAAGGTGATAACTACGAATGAGAGCCATTCTACTTCAATTCGATTTTTTCAATGAAGACACGACTGCTTCGAGAAAGGAAAGATTTTTTTTATAAAACTTGCCTAAAAAATTTGAAGATCGAGGAATCCGATTCTACAAGCCATTTTTTGAAATTTTCGAGTTCAATTTTTTCAATCAACGTAGTTCTGACCCGAAAAACAGCTTAATGTTGTGATACTTACCTTTGGATAATACTTGCTTCAGATTTCAAGAGCATTGCAACGATTAAAACTAAAATCAATATCGATATCAATAGTGGTATCGATTTTTTGGCTTCCAAAGCTATCTGTATAGCATTTGAACTTAATAATCTACAAAGAGATATCTCATTTGCAGGCAATAATTTGCTCTATATTTTTGTCAAGTAAATTAAAATCTGCGTCCGTTCTCAACTGTTGGGTGAGGAAGATTTCATGAAATGATATTATTGATATATCGATCACTAGTTCGATATTACTGCTGCATTTCATACAAAATAGTTCCAATCGAAATTTTATTATTATAATATTAGATGAAAAATGATCAAATATCATAAAATCTGGAGCGTTGTTTTCATTATTAGGCCATATATATAGAGAGAGTCTCTTTAGATTTTTTATAAGGAACTAAAATATCTTCGCCACTATTTTTTATATGATCTAAGTAGATATAGAGAAAGAACAGATATTAAGTAGAGAGTAATTCATTTTTGTCTCTTTATTTTTTTTCAAAGAAAAGGAAATTTGAGCAACAAATAATGTCAATTTATTTCAATAGAGAAACGTTGAACTCGGTAAGCCCCTTCGTCAACCACATAGAGATTACCATCTCGGTCAAATGATAAATCCATGGGCCAATTCAATTGGTTGGCTTGTGCTCCCCCACTATTTCCATCCACAATGACTTCTCCTACTTCCGCTCCTTCGTGCCAACGCATTACTCTAGCATTTCCATAGTCTGCCACATAGACTGTCCCCAACGCATCCACAAACACTCCGGTAGGACTCAATAATTGTGTCGTATCATTTTCCTGACCTCGAGCACCCGCTACCACAATCCCTTCTGTTGCATTCGTCATCCACTTCATTACACGATGATTCTGATTGTCTGACACGTAGATAGAATAATCTTCATCGACAAAGATGTATTGAGGAGTGTTGAATTGATTGAGACGATCACCTTTTCCATTCCCACCAGCCACGACTGTTCCGGTCATCTCTCCTATTTGATATCGTCTCACTGCATTTGTTTCGGTGTCACTGACGTAGAGATTTCTCTCATTGTCCATTGCCAGTCCATAACAATCGATATTATCGATAATCATCTCACCACGTATTGTTCCACTTCGACGAGACTGTTGCATTACTCGTCTGTTCCATCGATCGCAGATGATGAAACTATCTGTCTCTTTGTCGAAAATCACATCTGTTGGACGGTACAATTGATCCATTCGATTTCCTTCTCCACGTCCACCGGCCACTACTCGACCACTTGTGTCACCTCGCTTCCATTCAATAATACGATCATTTCCAAAGTCAGCGACGATGACAGTTTGATTCTCATCCACATAGAGACCAAAAGGATCGCTGAGTTGATTGACTGCCTGACCATATCCACGTCCTCCAGCAACAGAAACTCCGTTTTGTGCCCATGTACAATTAAGAGGAATAAAGAGAGAATCTGAAATTAGCAACAGACAAAATGAAAGAGTATTCGCACACTTTGTCATCCATTATCTGTTTTCTAGAGGAATCTGCTGAGAAATTGATTGTAGCGGTCCGAAAATACAGATGAAGTAATATTATTTTTTAATAGCGATTGTCTCAAGTTCTAACAAATTGCTTCACTTTGTTAGAAAATTTGGTCGATTTGTAGAAATTATCCAAACACTGTCTTGTATTCCGATAGATACTAAAAACACTGATTTGTAGTACAATTTACGATTAAAAATGTGTTATTGTTACAACCTTGTTTCTGTCACGCAATTAGATCAAGCGTAGACCATGTGTGTGCATACGATTTTTTTATTTTGTGCTCTCGTTACGCTGATATCTGAGATGAGATCACCTTATCACAATTAATGATCATATTATAAGAAGAACTGTAAGTGATGAGCACAATTGATGGTACTATCAGCATATTTTTTTACTCAGTTTCTACATCCCTAGAAGTCATTAATATTGTTCATAGACTTTTTACACTGACGATTTCTTCGGCAACTAATTCCAACTACGATCCATCTGATTTCTGTATTCAGTCATTTGAAGTACTGATCTTCTTGTGTGAAATGTATTCTCTTACACGGTCGCAGGACTAGTTGTCATCTTCATCCTGTCATAAACGTACTATTAAATCTACTGATCGATCTTGAACTAGCTACTCATAGATCTAAACAGTCACCATCATCTGATCTAATCGTATGGCTAGATCTAAATGATTCCGTATGGACATTGAAGTTGGAAGCGAGAACCGCGATTCCGATTCTAATCCCGCAAAAATATCAGGCTATCGATTCAGATACGCTTCCAAAAACTTTCCAGACAATACCGATTCTATTACAATTCTTGCATGGAAACATTTAGAAATTGGCAAAACTTTCGAGGGAGACGATGTCTCATACGTATACTATCTATCGATCACAGTTTGTTTTGTCATGTCTTATATGTTGGTATATGAAAAGAAATGTTCTCTACTATTTTCACACATGCATTGCCGAGGCAAGCTGCTTTGTCAATAATCGACAGATTATTTAAGTCAATAGTAACTTTCTTTTCAATATTACATTCAATTTTTTAGCTGAGTGGTTCGCTTTAGTTTACATGAAATAATGATCAATGTCTATTATTTCACCAACAATTTTTCTTTCAAGAATATTAGTTTGAAACTTTTTGTTCGCTAGAAGGTAGTTCGACATATACCATTCTTCCTTTCTAGGTTTCATCCATAGGACTAATGCATCAACTGAAGATTGAAGAATATGTAAGTCATAATGGTATTGACGATGTGTTTTTTTACTTCTCGTAAAGTTCGCGAGTGTAGAATATTCTGCAATGGATCATTGTCCTTCTGGACATCTTGCCTAATGCATCCTCTCTGTTTTTGCATAACTCTCTATTTGATATTGAGCATAGGCTAGTATTGATATATCAATTGGCTAAGACGTCGACATGGATTCTATTGGTAAGAATACGTGGATAGAACACCATTACATCTCTGCTCAGAGAAAATCTTTTCAGACAATGAATATTTTTTCGCGACTACAGAGCATACTTGATTATTACATAGGACAGAGTTTATCCGATGATAGCCGCCACAATTAGAGAAAAAGCTATGAACACAACCCTTAAGAGAATTAAGATATGTAAATATGGTGAATCTGTATACATTCTAAATGAGTAACTTTTATTACGTAACGGGTGATACAAAAGTTCTGCATTAATTTTCTTTTCATCCATGTATCGTGTATAAATATCATAGACTCTTGATTCATTTTTGTGTCAGAAAGAACAAAGTGTTTACTATAACACTGTGTGTGAAAATATTTCATTCAGAATGGTTATCAAATAGTAAAAGGCTTTAAGCAGTGATGGATGTAGATTTTTTGAGTGAAGACAATTCAATGGAAAGGCGGAGGGGAGAGGCGCTTTTGATCAAAAAACATATTTTATACTTCCTCTGAAACAGTACCGATGCAATTTTAGATCTTTTTTTTCTGCTGAAAAAACTCGAAAATGTTTTTTGAAACCAGGGGCAATCGCTCCCAGCACCTCATTAAACCCGTCACTGGCTTTAAGAACAAATTGTACTGGAAAAGTGCACTATTTTGATGTTTTTTTCATTTGACTTTTGACATTTTGAGATACGTAGTATCGACTCTGATCAACGCGACTCGAGCTTTCTAGCCATACCAAAATATTCTAGTTACAAGATCATTGGCTTCAGAGGCAATAGTTTTGCTTAAGATTTGATTTTTCGTTTATCATCTTTAATGAAGTTTTTCTTATAATAGCTAATAAATATCCTGTATTCTGTTTTATGTCATGTGGTTTTTTAGAGGATTCAACCAGCTTTAATTGCATACAAACTAGACGATGTCTGCTAACTTCAGCGTTAAAACAAATCTTATTTTTCGAAATCATTCATTAATTGCAACATGTTTGCACTAACATGGAATATTAGAAAAATGCCGATTTCGAACTCAGCTAATGATATGAAAATTTTATTTTCGCATGTTTCCAACGCTCAACCGCAGTGCTACGAAAAATCTTTTCAGTGCAACTTGTTGTTCAAGTCTCTTAGTATTTGATAACCATTTTGAATGAGATATTTTCCCATACAGCTTTGTAGTAAACACATTGCTCTTTCTGACACAAAAAAGAATCAAGAGTTTACGATCTTTATACACGATACAGAGACGAAAAGCAAATGAACCCTTTCAAGGCCACGTTTTGGATGGTATATTTTTTCCGGTGATTATGGTGCAATCAGATAGGCTTTGATCCAGATTATCATGCGCGAGAATCAAGTCAACAATACTGGGATACTTCTTGAGGGTGACGTACCTATTTATAGCAAGCAAGATGAGTACAATTTATACAAAAGGTTTAAGAATGCGAGAAAGATGAGTTATTATCCATTTTTTAAAATAAATCGCTTGAATGGAATTCTTATAACTTTTGAAAGGAAAGTGATAGAGACCTACAATTTTCGTTGTTGGATAGAGCACAACAAGGCATGTATTACTATGAAATAAGCGAGCCTTCAAATAATGTATTTCATGATAAATCTTTGAATGCAAACTCTAGAAGACTGAAGTTCCTTAGAGGATGAAGAATTTTGATTTCTAAATAGTGGAATCAAGAGTTTGAACCGAAATCTATAATTTTTCACCACTTCTAGGTCTGTATCGCTTATAATTCGAGAGTCATATGTGTTTTATATAAAGATATTTATTAATACTTGAATACAAGCAAAAATTTATAAAACATTTGACATGTAGGTTTTTAGGTAGGCTGAGATATCTAACGGTGTTTAGTTCGAGTTTGGGCAATCCTTAATGACCGATTAGAAGCTGATACTTTTACGAAGAATGCATATAACTTCGGAGTCATAAAAGATACAGTCCTGAGGTTGGTCTAAAGTTATGGATCTCGATCCAGACTGTTTGTTTCGGTGTTTAGAAATTAAGATCAACCATGCACTCGGGGAATGGTAAGTTTCATAGTAATGCGTACCCTGCTGTGCTCTATTCAACAACGAAAAATCGCAGATCTTTATCACTTTCATTTCAAAAGTCGTAAAAATTCTATCCAAGCGACTTATTTTCAAAAAAAGATAATAGTTCTGTGATTAAAAAACAAAAAAGTGGGATGCATCTGTTTCACTGACCCTGAAAAGGTTAAAGCAGAACTTTTGCATCACCTGTTAATACAGAAAAATAGGATATAGCTATGGAAAATTCAAAATATCATCTCCTGATAGAAATTGAATGAGATTACTTAAACCAAGTAGTTTTGTTTGAGAGTGAAGGTCAACGAGGATATCAAGTGGAGAGACAATAAATATTCTAAAAGACCCATATATTCTGAAGGATTCTTGAGATAGTTTCCGCAGTAGAATAAAGCTTTGGTCTTCCTGAATATAATAGTTCATCGTACATCGGTTGATAGAATTAGTATGTTATTCTCATCTATGGGCTAGAAACTGTTTGAAATAGTTGTCTTTAGGTCGATCAATATCAATTATTTCATACCATTCTCGGATTTTTCAATATTGTATTTTCATAAACTTATTAAGCTTTTATACTCATAGGATTTTTGTGGCTCTGTTCAACATCTGATTATCAATCTCTTTTTTATTGGTTTCCGGGCGACTCGTCCTTTTCTAAAAAGCTTTTTAGAATTTCAACCTAAATCAGACAAAGAAAGCTTATTAGCACAGCTCTTCTGAAGTTAAAATGTGAAACTCACATATCTTTATGTTTTTTATACTAATGAAAAACATTTATTTATATAATAGGTTGCTAAGGTCTGTAATGAGGGTTCCTCTGTAATGGAGGCCCTCCGTTACTATGGTCCGTAATCGGGAGAGAAAGGGAGGGGGGCCCAAAATGTCGAATTAAAACTTACACTCATCATTTTTTTCGAAAATTTATGTGAATTCCGAAAAAATATAAATCTTATTCGAAAGAACTAAGAATGCGAGGTCAATGCAATATTTTCACTCTCAACCGATGGGAGAAGAGCACCAACTGTGCAATGATTTTTGAACAGAGACTATGTACATTATGTAGATCGTAATTAATTATGAATGCCCTGAAGAAAGTTTAGGCCACTAGCTTATTGCTACGGAGATACTGCACTTTTATGGTATGTTTAAGTAAAAATCATGGTGTTCCCAGGAGTACCAGAAAAACTGATTTTCGATTTGAAACTTTGCACAAAGATGCACCTTAATGAGAATAGTTTACTGTGAATGTTTCAGATTTTTCGTCGTTCCTATTCTAAAATACAGTTATGAATAACTTGTTTATATAAACTACCAGATTCGATGTTCTTATTTTAGGATAAAAGAAAATGACAAAATCTCAATGATATTTACAATAAACTATTCTTATTAAAGTCTGTCACTATTCAAAGTTTCAAGTTGAAAATCGAAAATCGTTTTTTCTAGTGTTCATGAGGAGATTGCGGTATTTATTTTTAAAGAATACTGAGCATAGCTAACATTATGGAATTTCAAAAACTGCAATTTTTTTAGGATGATTTCAGAATTTAACATTTTTCTGCGAAATGAAGTGATATACAAATCAACATTCTATGTATGGGTTAATCAGTTTTCCACAAGCTTTCAGAACACTAGTTTATTTTTAAACAAGCATAATTGCATCGAACAAAAACACTCTAAAGACTGCCCGTCGCGAAACTTCGTATGTTTTTTTTATGTTTTAATTGAGAATGATTGTGAACTTAAAATTTCAAACTATCATGATAAAAACTCATCCTTTTTTCTAATAGGCAAGTGCTATTAATATAGTTCTATGACTTGCGTGTGCTAGCTTTAGTCATAGAACGAAATTACATTACAGGTTCTTTCTATTTTCAGGTGATAAATGAAATGGAACAAGATTCACGACTAAAATTTGTTCGCAAAATCAGCCAAAAACCTCCTTTTAGACACTTTTCAGACGGCAAATAAAGATTATACCACTCGTAAACAAAACATCGAAGAGCTTGCAACATGATTTATAATCTGTCGACAAGCACACTTTCAATTTCAGAGATAATTTTCTCTTTTTTTCTCAGTTTAAACCTCCATACGCATTTCAAAGTCTTCATAATCCATTGAGGTTTACATAATGCACATAATCTTGACTCAAAAGGAACTGGATAGTTGGTGTCCTTTCTTCGTGAATGTTTTCAGATATTAAAATACCGTCTTTCCTCTCGGAAGTTCACTTTAAATAATCCTTATTTGGAAAAACTCCATCTATTCTATTTTCATCCATCTACATTTTAATAAAAAAAACCGAAGGAAAAATGATACGATGAAAATAGACGTCTAAAACTTATCATTAAATCGTCAATATAACTCACACTTTTTCCCTTGAAAGCATTCAAAAAGCATAGACGACTGCGAAGATAAATGTTCTATGAAAATTACAATTTCACTGTGATTTCTTGGTTCTAGTGTGTTGCACTCTTTTAAAATGGCTAAGTCACTTACTCGTGATTGTGTTAGTATTCCTTGTGGTTGTTGTACTTGTGAGCGTAATTGTAGTTGATGCGGTTGTATACCAAGTTGTTAGTGTACTTTGAGGTCTACTTGCAGTTGTTGTAGTTATAGGGCCCGTTGTTGTTGTGAGTCTAGTTGTGGTTGTCGATTCAGTTGTAGTTGTAGGTTCAGTTGTAGTTGTCGATTCAGTTGTAGTTGTAGGTTCAGTTGTAGTTGTCGATTC
>JAJEKB010009106.1:0-17912 GCA_022393335.1 Macrotrachela quadricornifera | reverse complement strand
ATCTACAGAACTTTTTCGAAAAGTTTTGGAAAACTCCTTTTTTTTTTAGAGAGCAGCTTCATCAATCGCATTCTCTATTTCTCGTTGTGATTTTAGATTTTCGGTTTTAACTTTTTGTTTGATAATATTTCATATCAGTTCTATAGCATTAAAGTCAGAACTATAACCAGACCATTCACATAATTCAATATTATATTTGTCACACCATCGTTTGAATTGAGCACGTGTATGTCATTTTACTTCATCAGAAATAAATAAAAACCCATTGAGTTTTCGCAAATTCCCCGATAATGCTTCATTAACTATATCGCAATATGTATCACTATTTAATCAATTATCAAATCGATAGAACACGTAACCATCCCACCAAATAAAATCAATTAAATTTACATGTGCTCGTAAAGATGATATTTCTTTCTTCGGTGTTGATTCTCCTCGTTTACACCAAACAATATGTTGTGTATTTCTTAATCCTACATAGCATTCATCTTCAAAAATATATTTCCTGATGTTAGCCAAGTTATGTAATGCAGCAAATTGATATCGATTTTGTTCATTTTTATTGTTAGTCTTAACTTTAATAACAGACTTACGACGACGATAGTCAAGAGATAAACGATAATTTCGTATCGTACGTTCAGTAGTCTTGAACTGTGTGAGAAATAACAATTCAGCGACAGTAGCTGCTCGATTCTGTCCTATAATTTGATCAAGTTGTTCGATTTGCGTTGAATTGAGAGCACGTGGACCGCCAGCGTTATATCGATCTGTGTAATTAACATCATTATGACGACGATAATAATTAATCACACGGTATATTGTAGTATAGTGACAGTCGAAAGAACGTGCGATTTCTGAAACATTGAGAGAGCCTTTTTGTTCCATTCGATGATTATATACCAACGTTGTTCTTCAGTTATTTTATACATTTTCGACAAATTCATTGAGCAACGAAGATCTGATTCGTGTATTAAATCACTGGCTTTAGGAGAAGACCAATCAATAACTATACTGGTGGAGCCACTGTAGTGGGATAGCCTATGTAAAACTTAGTCGAGGATAGGAAGTTAAAAAAGAATGAGTATGTATTTTAAGCACACTCTAATATTCAACCTCAAAATAAATGTCTATTGCTATACTATTCAATTATATCCAAGAAAGTTCTTTTGACCATTAACTTTTTGTTTGGGATCAAAAATGTGATTTGCGTTAATTTTTTCCCCGGTAGTATTGCTCGAAAATCGTTGTGCGATAAGGCTAATGGTACAGCAGTTGTCGTCATAGACGGCACATATGTTTATATTCAAGTGAGAGAATATTTATCCATTGTGTTTCTCGACTTTCTTTTCCCTTTTTAGAAATCGCAAAATAATTCGTTCCAGAGTAAATCATTAAATCTACTCAAAAAACGATCTTTGCTAAAGCCAATGATGATTGTATCAACGACTGGCTGCATCATCGCTTGTATTAGTCCGTTTTTTTCTGAGGTCTCTAACAACGACGCTTCTATTTTGGAGGACATTCTTCTGCGAAACACCGGGAATTCGAAGAGATAATTACGTTTTCATCCTCTTCTGCCGATAGTTGACGACAATTGTGAACTAAAGAATGAAACGAATTCAGATGCATCATCAAGGTACGATGGATTGTGAAGGCGGTTAATCGACGTACCAAGGAGTCCAAATATTTCGTCGACGCTGTGCAGAACTCAAGGGGGAAAAAGCTGATTACAAATCCGCTAATCACCCCTAATCACTCCTAATCACTGAAAATCATTTGTAATCACTGATAATCACTGGTAATCACTTGAAATCACTGATAATCACTTGAAATCATTTGTAATCACTTGAAATCACTTGAAATCACTGGTAATCATTATTAATCAATCCTTATCAAACAATTACGAAATATAATCACTTTTAGTTAAGTTCAATGGATAATATTATAAAAGAGATTCACAATCAAACAGAAGTTTCTGTTGTATAAATATATATACTAATGTATTGATAATACGAAGACACTTTTTTACAAAACTATTTATTTACTAAATATTCAAGCTTTCTCATGTTCAACATAAAGATTAGTATATGATGTATCTGGAACGAAATAGAAAAATATTTGCTTTCTGTCTATGTTAAAATTCGTTTACGTATATTCGTATCCTAGAAAAGAAAGTAGTAACAGTGTAGTTTATAAATAAAGATTAAAATACCATATATAAGTAATAAAATATCGCACAGAAAAAAACATCATCTACACTAAGAAGTAATTTAGCAATACAATACAAAGCTATGATGTAAAAATAAACCGTTAAATGTGACTATGACAAGAAAAAATATTTTAAAGATAATTTCAATCCTTTCGCTTTTTCTGACTGTTGATTTCGTATGTCGATCCCATTGTACGTTTACGAGTAGGAACAACAGCTGTGGTCGATTGCGAACTATTGTCAATAAGTTGACTTGATGATGATGATGATAATGGTGATGCTGAATAGGAATTGTTTCTATTCGTTTCTTCAAGTTTATGTTCCTTCAAGTTTATGTTCCTTCAACAAATGATTAATATATTTACAGCCAGGCGATTTCAAATGACGATAAAAATTAGATGGTGTTAATTTACCATGAACTTTTCCTAATGAAATAGTAGTTTTACATAGATATTCGATCGATGCTTGAATACCATTGGTACTTGCTTTTACGGTTAATCTAAAATTAGTGCCTTCTTCTAGTTTGAATTCTTTTAGATTCAAAAGATTTTCATTCAGAGATGATCAATCATCAATACAATTTAATAAATGATTTCGTTGATCATCTGTTGTGAGAGTAGAACATGTATTAGCAGTTGATATAGCTGATGTTGCTGATGGAATTGAAAATGAAGAATAGTTGGTCTGTTGTTTTGGTGCAGTTCGTTGTGCTTCTTTAGATATACGATCAGTTGCTATTCTGAAAATCTCGATAATACATTTGATTTTTGTGCGACTAGCACCTTTGACGATTAATTTATTATTTTCAATCTTTAAAAGTAATTCTTCACGTAATGAATCAGTTTCAGCACTCTTAATTTTTAAAAATAAATGTTCAAAAACATCTGTCGTTAGCAAAAGTATCGGCATGGAATTTATTTCTTGTATTCGGAGTAATTTTGATAATGTCGAACCAACCAAATATTCAATCAAAGAGTAAAACTGATCATCAACTAATGTTAATGTTTCTAAAGGTAATTTCCAAGGATGAAAATATAATTCTTGCAAATTTGGTACACTAGGAAGAGCCATGGTGTGAATAGTTGAATAGAGTAATACTGGTGTACGTTCAACGTTCAACGAGATAGAAATGACTAAGGAATTTTAAATAAAATAGACGTGGAAATGAGGTAGAGAAGAATAATCAAATCTAGGGATGTCTCGTGGTCAAATACAGACAATATACAAGATGAACGGAAACAGAAAAGAAGAAAGAAAAGGGCTGGATATATACACGCGTTTTTCTCAACATTCTTTTCTTTCCTTCTCTTCATGTTCAACTTCATTGAGAGGCCACGTGCTTCTATACTGCAATAGCAATCATGTTCAACATAACGAACACAAATGAATATCATGACCAGACAAGCAAATGTTTTTACTTTTCCGTCGAGATCACGTTCTATATTCTGATAAATATTAAATACAAGTAACGCTCGTTACGGGCAACTTGCTTGACCCTCGACTGAAGTTTCTTTTTATATTCTATATCTTTGCTAAATATATTATTGATAACTAAAGTGATCGCATAGGTTGTTCATTCAATCTTCCATGTTTTATGATTTACAAAAGCGAGGCTATTAATCTCGCATTTAATAAACAGAGAGCATTCTTGATCTTCACATTAAAGAGGACATTTCTTTAGTCTCTGCGTAGGATTGTCAGCACATACGTATATCAGAGGATGGAAAGAAAAGGAAAAGAAACACATGTGCATGAATGGAGGAGGAAGAAGACGATTTTTATACGACTCGAACCCACACTTTCTGCTACCCGCACACATGTTCTAAGCCAGTTGGGCTAAGGTTAGATGAACCATCTAATCCTCTTTCTAGCGTTGAAACGGTAACAAGAATTAATTAAGAATGAGTATTAGTTACACACGCTATCTTTCCTACCACTTCCTCCAAAGTTTCAAGATTGGAAGCACTTTCATTGAAAGAAGTCTCCCAGAAAATTCTACAATCATTATTCAATTATATTTTTACAATTGCTGAACTCACTATCTTCCTAAAGAAACCTTTTGATATCTTTTATTAAGCATATCTCGCAGTAAGACGTCACCGTCCCTATGATCTGCCACTCCTAACTGCTCGTCTTTATTAACTGTGTAGATCTAGCTCAACCTACTATCCTCTGACCTTTCTGAAAATATTTTCTAGAACTATCACTTTGGCAAACAGATACAAACGTCAATTCTATGGTCCAAATAAACCATTAGTAAGAAAGAGTTGAGGGAGGAATAGTAACATATATTCTTTCAAACCTTCTGTATTTATACTACTTGATAGTTTCAATCGTTATAGTAGTAGTAGTAGTAGCTAAGTCAACAAATGCATCCCCAAAGTTTGTCAAGATTCTTTGTGCCAACACACAATGGACATAATTGCCTTGTAGCTCCCAAATTTTGCAATCATTGAATTTGAAGCCTTATCTAATCTAGCAACCAAACCTCTCGTCGTTTGAGGTGTACAATAAATATGCACAATGTCTTTGAAGAGTTGTGGATGCATGACGTGGATCTCCTGAAAACCATACCCAAACTTCAGGAAAGTACAAAGAAATATTGTATAAAAAGCAAGTCACGTGTCGGTCGATCAGTGCTCGCTTCGCTCAATCCCGAAAGGTGGCAAAACTCAAAAGCACAATAAAAACTATGACTGTTTCGATGAAAAACCTTCAAAACGAAAAAATTTGCTTTTCTTTGATGAAATAAAACTCGAAGTTACCTTTCTAACTCATCAATCTAACAAGTTAATAGCTTCACACCTCCTCGTATATACTGTTTCATTATCATATCCACTACAGGTTTTTTACCAGCACTTTCAACCACTGCATCTTCACTTATACTTTTCTTTGTATATATAATCATCACTAAAAGTCGATATACTCCTCCATTCTATGCTCAGCTCACAAACCTATTGTCATGGATTCAGACTCCATAATTATCTCATTCTCAGCAGACTAACTCACACTCCATGTATAATCCTGCCATCCTGTCGTCTAGGCAAACCTCTATATACATGTATAGTACCAAATCACTGCACTCTAATCGTCAGACTCTTCATCTATAGTTTCTCTTACCCTGAAATATAAAAAAAGCTGTTCGAGCAATTCCTAGTTGACTACTATTTATTGGTACCTCACACTGTTGTTATACTTCCGAATGCTATCGATTTGACTAGTATTTTTCAACTACCGTATTTCTAACAGAAATGTCGCGACATATTCCAACCATACACACTCTCGTTTGACTTCCCGGCGCAGATGTTCATTTTTTTTTTTGTTCAATTGAGAAGGAACATGATCATGACAATCTTCAGAGTTTTTCTCCAGAAGCAGTTTATAAGTGAAACAAATATCACTTGTGACTTTCTCGAAAATAGTTTACTTTTTAGTGCAATCTACCATGCTTCTCGTCGCTTTATCTATTGCTTCCTTACAAGATTTTTTCAACTACCTTTTTGTTCACAAAAACGGATCTTTATCTCCCACTCAAGTGATTACAAAAAGTATGAAAATGATCAACATACTCTTATGACTTTTCCGAAATGTTTACGGAAACCTGTTCCTTTCACCCTTGACCTGCGACAGACATACACGCACACACAAACAAACAAACGCATTTTCGTTTTTTTCGTATCATCCTCCCTTCAGTCGAGGGAACTTCTACAAAAAAAACATATCCGGTTTGAATTTATTGATCAATCTACTACCTGAACAATAAAACCATTCTATGACACATTGTCCGTTAGTTATTTTCTGGTTGATGTACGCTTCTGAAATACTATAATACATTGATAAGACGATTATTTCATAGTTTCACTACAATACCACATCGACAATGAAAACAAGTGCTTTTTTTTCTTCACGAACTGACTTGAGACAATATATACAATCGTACTATGACAAGGATTCGATGCCGAATCATTTTCGATCAGGACTTGAATGCCCAAATGTTTTCTCAAAAATCTCAACTTTCAAATATCAGACTCACGATAATACTTCTAGGTGAACGTCTAGTCGTTCGTCGGCCTGCTTCCAGTCGGCCACTCACGACTAGCCGTTTTCATATTCGATGTAACGATAATGTATACCGTCAGTTTAGTTTACGGCAAGCAAATCCATTTCGTTTTAGTTTCTCTCCAGAAGTTATTGAGGATTTACTAATGTTATTCCCCAGCGAAAACTAAAAAAGCCCACCACTTGAAAGTCGTTATACACGTACGCAGCAATAAAATATGATCCTTGGAAGTTTTTAGTGTATTATGTCTGCTATCTGACGATTGATATCTTCGAACACTCGATAGTAGGATTTTCAAGTGTTCGCTTCCTTTTTTTCCACGTTTCTAAATCTATCTTGTCCAGGGATCTAATATTGTTAAATCAGGAACGAAAGAGCGGAGTATTAGATTTAACGTCGAATATATATTTGTGCGTCTCAACTATTTTTAACCTAATCTTAAGCACACCGAACAGTTCACTAGAAAGCCTTTTTATCGACTCAAAAAACACATACTATAATGCTCAACCAAATATCATCAAACAATGCAAAGGTCATTTTTTCTCAGAGAAGGAATCGACGACCCACTCGCAAAAATTCTCTGCTACAGATTATCAGTAACAGCATGCATCCCACATGAAGGAGAAAAGTGGAAAAAACATGTTCCTCTGACCCCTGGGAGAAAAGTGGAAAAAACATGTTACTTTGACCCCTGGGAGAAAATCGGGGAAAGGATGTTTCTTTGACCTGCGACAGACAGACATACATACAAACGCATTTCCATTTTTTTCGTGACATTTTTTTCGCAATACCCTCCTTTCAGTCGAGGGAATAACACGAAATGCGCCGGCAAAATCAAAAACCCTCCATTAGTCTTTATTTATTTTTAAAGTACTTTATTAAAAACTATCAATTGATATTTGACATAAAATTGATTGCTGAAAAGCAAGAGATGAGAGTAGTTGATTGATTTGTCTTTTCGTCAAAGGATACATTGATCTGTTTTCGATTGATTTAAGAATAAATCTAATACAAAATTATATTAACACAAAGGCAAGACGGTGGATCCCTCTATGTACTACATTACGGTTCTGAAAGAGATGAAAAGACGCATGTCAGTGCACTGTATATTCACACTAACGGACGACGAACGCTCGATAAAATATAATATATAACGAAAGAAATAGAAATGTGATATATGCACGTTGACGGCAATGCCCATCGACATTTTGTTGACGTAAGGATAAAAATGAAAGAAAAAACGCGTATACTATAGGTAGAAAATGAAAAGAAGAGAATGAAACGTGGTATAGATAAATTCACCAACTTTCTTCTTTCCTTTTATATTGTAACGTGCAATAGAGTAAGCACAAAAAGAATCGCTTTTTCTTCATTCACTTAAAGCCAAATACAATGTATGTCTCTCAGATTGATAAGCAATAGTTTATTTTCGGTCCATAAGGTACGATTTATTTGAAACCAACAGTAAAGTTTTACGTAGTTCTCGTTTGTGTATTTCACTAGGGTCTTTCAATTTCAACATTTATAATAAACAGAACAGCCTCATCTGTAGCTACTTCATACGAATGGAAAGTCTTAGCTATTGGTGCAGGTAACAAAGGAGCTGAGGAAGCACAAAAATCCTTGGCTGGATTGGGGTATAGAAATGCCAAACTTATGGGTGTTGGCAATTCGAAGGAAAGTGATCAGAAACTAATCGCTGCACTGGAAGAAAAACAATGGGATGCAGTAGCAATTGGTTAGTTAGACTCTTCTAACTCATCTTCGGCTTTGAGGTTTAAATGATCTGTCTTTTGTTCGTTGTAGGTGGTTACGTCAACGGTTATGGTCAATCTAGGAAATATCAGGAAAAGGATATTTCAACGGACCGTGAAGAGATACTATTCTGGTTTAATCGTCTCCTCAATGTTATACACGAGTTGGCACCAAACTCGAAAATTATTCTTCTTAAATCACCACAGGATGTACATGATGGAATTCAACGAATGGGAGCAGAACAAACAAAAACCTAAATTTCAAACAAAATGGAGTCATCAATAATTCAGTTTGAATACAAAGTTCTGTTGGATCAAAAGGCATTTGTTTAAAAATAAAAGGTCGATTTCTATATCGGTTGAGCAACGAGTCGTGTTGCATTTCTATATCCAGAGTTGTCCTTCAGTAGCAGAAATAGAATTAATTTGTTCAATGTTTATTATCGTTCTGAATGATACACAATAGACATAACCTCGTTTATTACCTTTCTAATATGATAACTTCTCTCAGAATTTAATTATAAATTTCAAACAAAATTCTTTTCACTACTTGCCGATCGAAAATTATCGATTCTACAAAATTGCATTGTTTCGTTTTCTTACAAATATTGAGATTGGGAAAGCTGTCAATAGAAAAACTATCTTGAGGATGGGTAAATCTCTTTGATCCCTCCGTCACCCTCACCCTCACCTCTTTTGCGGAAGTGTTTTGTGCATGCTATTAATCGACACACTTCAAAGATTACGCAAAAGAACTCAAACTATTCGGAGTAACGACGAACTTCAAAAACTATTGATTCTGCGGGAAAACAGACTCGTCACTCGATAGAATTTCAATGGAAAAGTATTTCAACTCATCTTGATTCATAGTTATCTTGCAAAAAGTATCCGTCTATGAAGGATCATAGATGAACTCATCAGGAGGTTCAGTATACAAAAAGGATGTCTGGAACCTGATCTTAAGCTCTAAGAAGCCTGAAGAATAGATAGCATGGTTCGAAGAACCTTATACTGATCTTATAAACTACTTCAACAGTGTACTGGAGAACATCTGAAGGTGCGGATGCGACTGAAAAGAAAAGTGGGATGTTTCTCACAGTATTTCTATGGGAACTAACCTTAGCGCTTCGTCTAACGGAAGGAGATAGGCTGGAACAAGTTACTTAACCTGATCGAAACTCATTTCTAAGTACGAGAGGCTTAATATATTCTCCCTCAAAAATAAGAAATCGTCAAAGCATGAGAAAGAAAAAACTTAACTCAACGATCGTTGTAAAGAGGCATGACTAACGAAAAAAACTTTTCTGTTTTCATACGAAGTCTCTCTCATATATTTGAAATAGCATCTAATCGAAGGGAAGAACTAAGAAATGAATTAAAAGAAGGTGAACGAAATAACGAAAGAATGGAAAAGAGCGATTTTTCTCAGTAGAGAGAAGTTTATTCGCACACTTGAAAATTTATATGTAAATGAAAGTGGCGATGAAGAAAAAGAATTGAAAGGTATTTCTCTAATGTTGAACACTTATCTAAAGGATTTCGAATCGATGGAAAATGAAAGAAAGAATGGAATCAAAATAAAGATTCTTCTTTCTCATGATGAAGACTTATTTCAACGCATAAGAATTAGAAAAGGACGAACGCCTCGATAAAGAAGTTTACGTCATGGATTCACATATTTTGGTCGAATATGAATCTACGAGGTAAAAGCTAGAATAGGTCAAAGAAAAGATTATTCTCAGCGTGAAAGATATTTCTATAGTGATGCTGACTTATCTTAATATAGTTAAAAATCGAAAGAAAGTGCATTGAAATAATTTAGAAGAAGAGAGTTTCACTGAGATGGAAGTGAAAGACGAAAAAATGTCAAGAAAAGATAATTCTCTTTTCATTAAGAGTTAATCTCAAATTTGAGAATTAAAGTTATATCGACCCAAAGATGAATAAGTTCTATTGCGATAGATCATATTCTATCAATGAACATTTATTCAAGCAATAGAGATGAATTAGTGTCCCTTACATAACGACATAAGAATCGAATTAAGACGAAAGAAACGATGAAGAAATGCGAGTATGAAAGACGTTTTTCTGTTCGTTTGGACTTATTCTAGTAGCTGAGAATCGAAAATGATGCAATTAATCCAAAAGAGAAAAAAGATTCCTGTAAAAGCTCTAAATCTGTTCGAAGAATGTAGATTTTGGAATTAAAAATCAAAACGAAATGAAGTAATAGAGAAGAAGATATTGAAATGAACGACCTTTATTTACTCAGAGAAACTTATTGTTAGACCTAAAAATTTAGACACAAGTGAAGGCAAAGGTGAAGAATTTCGAATAGCCGATGTCTATGTTTTTATCGAAACTAACTCTGAATGTGGAAACCAGATAAAATGAAAAGACAAAGTGATCCTAATAAAAGATCTCCATTTAGATTAACTGAGATCTATTAGGATCTTTGAGAATCAAAACAAATCCAATCACAAAATCAATAAATTTCGGTAGCGAAACTATTTATCTATGTACCAGAAAACTCATTCTCAAAGGTGTGGCTTAAACTGAGATGAAAAGAATTTATATGTTGGGACTAATTCGAAGTTCTGACGTAAGATAGAAACGGAAACAATAAAGCTTCACTCAAAAGATATTGATCTCTTGAATCTAACTGATTTTAACAATTGAATGTGTGAATAATATGAACAGATCAAAGTAAAGGATGTCTCTATACGATCGATAATTATTTTAAGACAAAAAAATTCAGAATAAGATAAGCGAAAGAAAGTAAGAATTATAATGAAATGAAAATAGAAAGGAATTTAAACGAACAGTCATTTAAAATTAATTCGCAGGAAATGATTGTCATATAGCTTCTAGTATTTATACATAGGTAGAAGAAAACATACAAAAGAATTTGAAATAAATGCTGTTTAAGTGTTGATCGATAGTCACTCTTGGAGTTAAGGGATGAAAAAAGATGGAGTTGAAGGAGGAAAAAACATCAAAGAATAAATTTGTATTTATAAGTAGATGCTTACTGTGATAAAGGAGAACTGATGTTGAACTTCTTTTGAATCATCAGTTACATATGAAGTTAACCTTTTTCATTCTATGTTCGTGTCGAATTCAATAAAATGTTCTTTCAATAAGATACATACTATCAATGGCTTTTAAAACTTATCCTTAAATTCTGATGCTAATATATTTTATTGATACGAAGGAAAATACCAGTCGAAAGTTTCTGATTCAAAAACTGGCATGAGTACTTCCAATTAAGATAAACATATATAGTACAGATAGTAAATTTTTAGTGCCTCAAAACTTATGAAGCATTCTGCATATGATAGGCGGAAAGTATGTATTCTGTTTGTCTTATAGAATATAGATTTCTGATAAGGTTTCGTTGGTTTGATGCTACTGTACACTGTTTTTCTTTGTAATTTTCAACAATTATTGTCGGATAAATATGTAATGATGGAAAATGTTCGTTCAGACATTTCTGAATAGATGAAACAATTCGACATGTTTTCAATAGTAGAATGATGGTAGATTTAGGTTTCAGAAAAAGGGAACTACGGAATTCGATGCACCACATGAACGATGAAGTTTCGTTGGTTCTAACGAAAAACTATAAATTATTGGTGAAAGATTTGAGCAGGAGATTATCTGATGAGCTGACAAGTTTAGGATTCTGCATAGTCATGAAATAGCATAGTACAAAAAATAGTCTTTCTCCAGTCGTAGAATACAAAACCCTTGCTCATCTACCTCTGAGCTAATCCACCCCCGGTGGTAGAATACAAAATCCTTGTTCACTCAACTTCGAGATAACGTACAATAATCAACGTTCAGGTTAGATAATCATAAACGTTTTCTAAATAAACGTAGACTAGAAAACTATTCGAATGTTAGCGTTGAACAATCTTCTATTTGAGGTCGAATAACAAACCCTTTCTTCAAAAGGTGTAGAATGATCTACCCTTATACGTACGATATCATACTATTCTAAGAAGAAACGTATGATGATATACCCTATAGAGTAGAATAATAAATGATACTGATGAAAATATAGATTAAAAAACCCGTAAATATCCATCAGAAACCCTTTTCATTTTAATATATCCCGATTTTCAAAAACCTTTGGATTCATAAACCTTTGATAAGTTTATGATGTCGAGATGAACCTTTTTAGAAGTTTATTACACATTCATATACGGTCAACGATTGTTTATACTGCCCTTTTTTTTACAATGTAGTCGAAACCAACTGATAAGACTGCCTAAGCAACAGTCGAAACGCGTCTTGGTTTGCTTTGACTCACCCTCACCCTCAAAAAAAAAATTATCAATATGAGAGAATATCGATTTTAATTTGATAGATATTGAGCTAGTGCACAACAACGAAGAAGACATTTCAAGCATGCAACACCAGCTGAGGGATAATTTTGAGTTTCATTGGAGTCCATGTGACTAATTGGAAAAAAGAGAGGGATGAGTATCGTTCGATTTATATGGCGGCTTTGTTATTCATATTCGCAGGATTTTCTTTTGATTCTTTGTCTAAGAAGAATGGCTTCTTCGTCTCAGTTTCTTCATACCAGCAACAAAATTATTCACGAGGTGACGTCTAGGAATCAGTAGTGGAAGACTTTGAATTCTTTGTTGAATATCTGCTCTTTTCTCTTCATTTTTAGTTTCTTCATATAATTTCTTTGCTAGAAGTAAATTGTCACAAGCTAATTCGTATTTAGCTAAGTTCCGATAGAGATTTGCTACTAAACGGTAACTATTAGCTATTTTTTCTTTCTTCCGGTGAAGAACATTATTATCATCCGTTAATGTTGCTGCACAATATATTAATGTATACTCATGCCTTATTAATATGTATTGAGCATTATAACGATATTTATAATCATTTTTAACAAATGTATCGAGAATAGAGTTGAGTATCTTTAGAACAAAATGAGAATTGATATCAATTTGTTCAAGACCTTGTTTACAGCTCATAAGCTTCTCAGTCAATCCGATTAATTGGCTAATGTTACTACCAGTTCGCATATCATTCAGAGGAAAAAATTTTAATATACTTTGAATTGATAAATCTTTGTATTTAATAGCCATTAAACAATGATTTAATTTCTCTTCTACAGGATCACTAATTTTCATTTTCGAGCTGTAGACAGAACTTAGTCGACGGTGGATAGAAGCTATTTCGTAATCTGTTAATACTTTTTCCACGGCTATTTGGTAAAAAGTAAGAGCTAAATCATAATATTTTTGGGCAATATTGTATTCTCTCCTACTCCTTGTTTTGTAATCGCCATATTTTTCATAAATTTGTCTGATGTCCATGTAAGCATTCAAGTCTTTATCTATTAAAACTGTACACCATATTTGTAATGTTTGATCATACTTTGCTAATATAAAATCATCATTGTTCGTCGAACGTTCATACTCTGCTTGGCAGTAGAATCGCACCGCTGAAATCCATTTTTCTTTCCGAAATATTTTGAGTAACTGATCAAAAATGATATTTACTTCATCAATAGATATACCAAATCGGAAACTATTATCTGTGAATGCATTGACACAATTTTTTAAAGTTCGTCGTTTATTAATACTTTCCAAATCTTTTCCATCCTTCATCCAATCATCATCATCCAGTTCTAATTTCACTAACCACAGTTTGTCATCTTCAACATATCGAAGTTTTTTTATTAGTTATATTAAATTTCGTTCCTATCATGAATAGAATCTCTGATTCGCTGGGAAATTGACTGTATCGAGAAATGTCGACAAAAGGAAAAGTCTTTCGTCGTTTTTCCTCATCAGTCATCGTCGTTTCTGTGAAGTAAGGAGCAAGTCGATAGAATTCGATTTCGATTTCAAATAAAACATTTAGTAAGTCGTCAGCAGGTTGAACCATCGAATTGAGAAAAATGACGGCGACATCACGATCTTGAGTGATCGAAAAGAAACTATTGTTGATTATATAAGTATCGCATTGTTGAAGTTCTTCGATTTCTTTACGAGACATCAATTGTCCACGATAGACACGAATGGAAGAACCTTCGGAATAGTTGAGTTTGAATATTTCATATTCATTTTTCAGTTGGTGATATAAATCCCGAATGAAAAATCCGAAGAGAAATAGAATAGGGAAGTTCCGTGTACGAAGAGCTTTATTTAAAAGACGATATAGGAACGAGTCTTTTGTATACCATAGAATTGCTTCTTCTAATTTGTAAGTGTTTTCGAATTCTTCTAAAAGACGAGTCTGAGCTATGTTTCCAGTATAATAATTCTTTAGCGAATTGATTAGCTGAGAATGAAAATCCTCTGGATAAAGTAAATATATCAGAATATTAATAAAATCAATCCACCATAAGCGAAGACCTTGATCGGTTGTTTTGTCTTGTTCAGATGATTCTCGAAAGATTTCGATACTTTCTTCATATCGTTTATAATTTTTGACATGATCAGTTAAATCGTTCAATAAGTATTCCAGTGATGTATGCACTTGTCTGATCTAAAATAAGATTTTTGATTTTCTTCGCAACGGTTTCAAGCAAACTCACTTTAGTCTCATTGTTCAAGTACTGCTGACGCAATTCTTCGTTTTCATAATAAATGTAGATAGCACGAATATTTTTCAGATGATTAATTTCTGGAATAAAAGTGTGCCATAATGGTCCGGAACAGACTAGAAATGTAATCGTATCTTTTGTTTGGTCAAGAAACTGTCGACATTCTTCAATACGATCAAACAATTTTGTATAATCAACAATTTTACGAAGACTTTTCAATGTCACTCGGATGTCCACACTGTAATTACTATCATTAGTATCTAACCACACCAACTGGTAGGATTCAAGATTGATTCGTTCACGATTAAATAGACATTTATATTCTGAATTAATTGCAGTCGTGGAGAATGATGCATTCGACAGTACCTTTGTCATTGCTTTTATCGACAATGTAAAAGAACAAATTCGATGGTAGTTGTTAGTGAGATTTATTCTTTTCTTTCTCTTTCTTTCTGTTCGTATTCTACTACACGTGTGCGTTAGTTTTGTGTTGTTCTGTTCTGTTAGCTCGTAAAGACACAACAACCAATAATCGAGTGGGTGCGCAATAATAGAGATAAAATGAGTTGGTATCTTTAAATGAATTTTCTGTTAATTCGTAAATATTATATCTTGAGGTGAGGGTAAAAAATGTAAACACAATCTTACTGACTGAAGGTGATCACGAAACACAAAAATATGACATGACACTTATGCTCTCACGCCGCGTTACGACCAGTATAGCTAATACAGCTATTATTATGGGTTTCTATGGATCCTCGAGTTTCTTAAGTCCCCGACGTTCTTTGATTGGTTTAGTTCGTCATATACTTCATTCCGTCATCATCGGTAGATTTTAGTTAACTTTTTGCCTTCAAGAGTTCGGCATTCGCGGAACTCAAACACATCTCACTTTCAATATCAAAACATCAACTTTCGTTAATAGACAGATTTCGGCGAAAAAAGATGATTATTTGCTATGGCACTTAGTTGGATAGGCTTTCAAATAAGCCGCCGATAGTCTTATTTTAAAAATTTAAAACAATCATAACAAACAACTTCAAGTTTACTCTCTCATCGAAATCATAGTATTTAAAGGATCATTTTCTCGTCTCTTCCTTTATGTTCTATTCAAAATATTTTGTCGTGTACAACAATGCTCACAATTTTCCTTCTTCTGATCCTTGTCAGGTTTAGTTGGACCTTACCCTTTTTGCCCGTGAATATCTCCACGATTTCCTACACAAATAGAAATCTTACCTGTTATGGCTATAGCTATGTAAGCAGTATGGGATATGATCTCTGTGTGATTAAACAGGATATCATATATGGAAATGGCAGTGCCACAGGCTGGACGAACACGACTACACGTACCACTGGTATTCAGCTTTTTCACAGCTTTTTCACAGCTTCAAGCCACTCGTTTCGTTTCAAAACTGTTCATCTGGATTAACGTCGAACACTACTGACATTGGCTACGGTACTTGTTCGACACGACCCTTCCAGTCTGTGAGTAGTATATATATATTTTGTTTTTTTTTGAACGTGAAGCATTTAATAATTTATTAAACTATACTCTAACTCATCCTAGAGCTCAATTCATACTTCAATCTGTATCTGCGCAATGGACAATTGCACGTCGAATTATAATTCCTGTGTCGCATCTGTAGATGCAATGAGAGCAGCAAATACAACATCAGCACCCCTTTCGCAAAACATTCTGCCAACACTGTCCAACCCGATAATCTGCTATGAAAACACGTCACTCTTAAGTCCCTATAACAATATAACATCGCCATACTATCTGTGTATGTTCACTTATCTATATTCTACAGTCTATGCCGGCGCAAATGCAACAGCGTGCGAACAATACTTTCAAACCAAAACTGTGTTCTGTTACGTCTATACCTACGATATGTCACTGTTCTTTCTGCTTAGCGAATTGAACTGGTCACTTGGAATCTTGGAGTATCAGCAATCGCTGTCTGATATCCTCGCCTGGTATGTAACGTACGCAAACAACGGCATGAACTTCACACTTGGAACGAACTTAACGTATCGAATTTACGAAAGTCCCACTAGTATGCTCATATACCAATCGTTTACGATGGGATGTAATGTATATATACTCTGCGGGTGCTATTGTACGACGAATCACTGTAACCGGAATATACCAACCTGTGCCGTTGGTTTCAATGTCAACTGCAATTCGAACAATGCAACGATCCTTGCTAGTGCGGCATGCCAGAATGCATCTTTGTCAACAAATCCCACAACCATAGTAACCACTGCAGTTTCAACTACGTAAGTACCTATTCACACGAAGTATATTAGCCAGGTAAGACGGAATTCCGCCATGTCAAAACTCCATGGGACCCTTCGTAATGAATGACTCGTTTTTAACGTCTATTTTAACAAAGTACTCTCCCAATCAATTCATCGCAAAGCTCCTCTATGGTTTCGACTACAAACAGCGCAATGAGGATTACTTCTGCCACTTCGTCTCCCAGGTATGTCTAAGCCTGTTCCGTGTCTCAGGCTTTATTATATATTCATTTTTTCCCAGTGTGGGCTTGCCATCAAGCACTAGTACATCTGTTTTCAATGGATCCAGTACTTCCGGTATAATGACTATCGCTTCGAGTAGCCTTGTTTCTAATGATGACACAACGTCAGCTACTACAGACACTGTAAACTAATTAATACTTTTACATTTGTTTCAAGGTATAGGTTAATTTTTTTAGAACCAGACTAAGATAATCATACTGTTGGCAATACTCTTGGCCGTTATGAGTATAATTGCTGTTTGTCTCGGTTGTTCATTTGCTTTTGCACTAAAAGCAAAGACATAGTAATCTTCTCTCAAAGTTGTCTACGTATAAAGTATTTTATTTTGAACTGATCTTAGACAACAGAATTCAGCGAACAACAAAGTGGTACCGGCGAGCGACACAAAGCCGACAAATATAGTAAGAAAAGATAATGAATCGTATTTTGTCTATACCGAATCCTATGTTTATAGCATATGATGCGTTATAGCGTTTACCGGGAAACTGTATGAGCTTTAAGGATCGCACTAATTTCCCGGAAATTCAATTTCCACTATGGTAATTAGGTACATCAATGACTCTTGGGAAAGTGTCAGTATAGTCCGTATAGGGCGTACAGTCCGTATAGGGCGTATAGTCCGTATTGGGCGTCTCTCTTACTGAGGGTGAGGGCGAAACACACACATAAGATATACGGACTATACGCCCTATACGGACTATACGGACTATACGCCCTATACGGACTATACGCCCTATACGGACTATACGCCCTATACGGACT
>JAJEKB010009101.1:0-15390 GCA_022393335.1 Macrotrachela quadricornifera | reverse complement strand
GGTGTTCGAGGCGCATTATAGCATATCTATGATAACCTATAATCGGCCCGAAAAAACACCATGTTTCATGTGGACAATAGTGGCAATATCGACGGCCCAATGCGCCATTACCCTGGACCCTCCCCATTTCCCTGTTTTTTCACTATTGTCTTGGTAAAACATCATGGTGTTCGAGGCGCATTATAGCATATCTATGATAACCTATAATCGGCTCGAATAACACCATGTTTCATGTGGACAATAGTGGCAATATCGAGGACCCAATGCGCCATTACTCCAGACCCTCCCCATTTCGCTGTTTCTTCACTTTTGTATTGGTGCAACATCAGGGTGTCGGTGGCAAATTATAGCACTTAGGATATTCCTATAGTATAGCAGTTGAGAACCCAAGGCTACCCCTGTAGTACAGTAGTTGAGGACCTAAGATCATCTTCGTGGTGTGAGCTTTCAGCTTCCTAAGAGGATGTTTTTTTGACCTTTGGCCCTGACACAAACCCACAGACAAACTATTTTTTTTCATATGACCCTCCTTACAGTCGAGGGAATAAATAGAATGTATGAAAAGATAATAATACTTACCATTCATTTGTAACGATAAACTCAACCTAAATAGTACTAAAGAATAGGGCCAATTATGGAAGTATATGGTGCTTTTCTACGAGGAAAGTGATGAAAGAAGATTATGATAAAAGTATACATACCACGATTGCTTCACAATCGAGATCGTATTGATCATCGCATAATATTAAATAGACGTCGATCCAAAGGATATGTGTGATGTCGTTAAGTGTGTCTGAATAGAAAATTTTGATCGAGACATAAAACAGTTGAAAAAATTCGATTAGGGACGTACATTAATAATAAGTAAAATAAAAGAAAGATATGAAATGCATCTCAACAACAAGAAAGTGCTTCATAGAAATATTCCAAAATAATGCTCTTACAATTCGATGTAGTAATACTGTAAAACGGCAGCTGTTTTCGGTAACACCGAAACGGTCATCTTAAGCGATGTCGTTTATGACAGTATTTCACCGTTTATGGCGTCGTTTTCTTTCACATGGGAAGTAGTGTTATAAAAAAAAGAGAGAGACTCTAATTTTTTTTTCTCAACAACAAGTAAAAAGCTTTGAAATATTGACTTTCATCTGCGTCGTTATGTTTTTGTTGGTAAAATTTTTTCTTTATGGATTCTGCAAACGATACAATTATGTTAATACATTGCTTTAAAACTAGCTTTTATCTTAAATTTTGAAACAACGCATTAATCTCGTGTTTCTTTAATTTACGACGCCATTTGTGAGAAATATATAATGTGTTCGTTGTTCATACATTTTTTGTTGACGGATGTCCGGCTTTTTATTCAAATTTTAAATGTAGCTATGTTTTCTTTTCCATCACAATTTCCATCTGCTCATTGTTAATCCTTTTGGTATAGTATTTATATCATTATGATATGACAAGTAGAAACAGAACTTATTGTATTTGAATTGAGAAAAAAGATTTCACGTTAGGACAATTATTCCTGATCGTTTTTTATTATCGTTTTATCGAAGAAGCGATGTATAAAATATACATCATTGTTGGATTGATCATAACAACAACACTATTTACCTCACAAAGCCAAGCTTTCGTTTACTTGTATAATACAGAAGATGGAACAAATATTGAAGCATTCGATTGTGTTTACTACAAAGAGAAGATACCTGATCGATTCGTACCATATTGTCGTCGAGTTGGTCGTTCTAATGAAATCGATCGAAAGAGTCAAACATGTTCTCTGAATTCTGAAGAGCATCGATTTTCAGATTTGCGCCATAAAAATATTAGTGTAAGTGAAGTACTTCGTTGGAGCTCAAGTATCGAAATGGCTGATCAATACGCAGCATTTTTCAACGATAATTCATACCAAACTGATGGAATCATCTGTGAATGTAAAACGTCTAGCACATTCGGCAAATTTTGCGAATATGAACTGTATGGTTACACAAGTATTAATGAAGTTTTGGATGCTCAGTATCAGCATAGACGTAATTTCAATAATCAATATAAAGATCAATTATATGGACATATTTTATGTTATACAACACTTGAATGCGATTCAGGTTTATTATGTCTTGATTTTCGAGATATTTGTGATGGTCGACAACAATGCACAGATGGTTGGGATGAAGAGAATTGTGATAAATTAGAATTTAACGAATGTGATGATAATGAATATCGATGTTTAAATGGTATGTGCATTCCTGAACAATTTTTTTTAGATAGTGACTACGATTGTATGGATAACAGTGATGAACAAGTAAATGATCCCATTGGATGTAGCCAACAGCCAGCAAGTTTTAGATGCGATGAACGTCTGTGCTATCGAGATAAGTTCTCATGCGGTAATGGACAATGTATTCCGCGTATCGCTCGAATTCCCTTTCAAAAAATATCTTCAGTTGCGAGCTGCGATACACTACGCGAATATTTATATCAGTGCGAATTATCTCGATTTCAACCTTTATGGACAAGTAAATCAGGTCAATGTCTTCCTCTTATTAAACACAATATAATGTTGACCGAAGTTACAGACTATGAAAGTTTATCCATTGAAGAGGAATGTCGCTGGTTAGTCAAGTGTGCTCTTATCGTTCAACAAGCACCTTGGTGTTCCTGTTTCGGTAATGATTGTGCTAAGAATATTAGTCATATGTGCCATCAGTCGTTAATAATTTATCCTTTTGGACGGTTATTCAACACACTTATTACTGTGGCTTATGCATCAAATCGAACCAATTGGCAAGATACGAAACCAGAAGTCTTCTTCATTTCTGGACGTCTCAAGTGTCGGGGTTTTCATTTAACTTTTAAAAAAGATGAAATTGATCCATTAATAATAACTAATGAATATATTGAATTATTTCAGCATGATTCTTATTGGTGTAACTTTAATGTAAAATTACAACATCGAAATATAACTTCATTTGCACCTCATTACAACTTGAATTGTGAACGTCATTCATATACTTTTAGTGGAAAGCCATATAAATTCGATGATGCATGTGAAATATCGCGTGATTGTATATCAAACCATCGTTTGCTCGATAAAGTGAAAGACTGTTATGATTCCCTCGACGAAATTATGAGCACTAAGATCACACCTGCTTGTTTGTCTAGTAAATATCGCTTCCGTTGTTCCGATGAGCAGCCGACATGCTATTTAGCCAAAGAATTATATTTTGGTAATCCAGTATGTACTAATTATCATGATGTTTATCTTTACGGGACAGGTAAGCCAGTATCTTCTTTAAAATGTTCGGTCGGAGATCAATCAGGTTGCATTGATCTTCGCAATTATATTAGTGATCATGAAAAAATGATATCCTCACAATCTGCCGTTCCTTACATTTATTATTGTGATACATTTTGGGATACAATCACAAAAATAGATGAATTATCCATCAATTGTCAGAAATGGGTATGTTCATCGAACGAATACCAATGTTTGACAGGACAGTGTATCTCCATCAGTGCAATATGTAATGGAGTATGGGATTGTTCGGATGCATCCGATGAGCATGCCTTATTTGCTATTGATCATCTTTCGGATCATAATAGACGTTTTTTAAATCTTACTGCTCTACTTATGAAATGTATTACTAGATATCCTGAATATGAACAACCTTTCCATACAATATGTAATCGTTCGGTGGAATATCCGTGTTTATTGGCTAATGTACATGATCCTACTGATATTAATAAAAATCGTCCCTGTATTCCATTATCAAAGATTGGAGATAATGTTATTGATTGTTATGGAGGTTTAGATGAGCGTAATATTCAATCATCTTGTTTCAATAATATGTCAATGCAACATTTCGAATTTCGTTGTATGAATTCGAAAGTTTCAAAATGCATTCCATACAATCTACTCTGTAAAAAACGTTGTTCGGGTGATGAACCTATTTGTTTCTATCGACGAGGTATCTTGAACAACTTTTGTTCAAAAGAAGATGAATTTCTTTGTCTCGATGGAACATGTAAAAAGAATGTGAAATGTAACTTTCGTGCTGAATGTAGCCATGGTGAAGATGAATATTGGTGTGATTATTTTTCAGCTATGTATACTATGAGATTCCGTGCACTCGATGATTTTCTAAGATCAATGACCTCTAAACGAAATCGAACGCTCGCTATTAGTCGACGAATGCAATTAGAAGCTTTTGATGATAAGATAGCTTACACATGTAATCGTGGTATCGCTGTTCGACTATTAAATAACTTTGTTTGCTTATGTCCGCCAAGTTATTATGGTATTCATTGTGAATTTTACAGTGATAGAATTAATTTTATTATTCAACTCAATAGAATACAAAACAAAACATTGAATCTAGTGGCATTATTATTTTTTGATGATCAAGTTATCGATGAATTTGACTTCCGTATATATCCTTCGATGAAACGACAAAAGTATAGATTTCATTTAATATATTCACGATCTGATTTTTATTTAAAACATAAACGAAATCGATATTTTAGTCGTGATGATATTATTTATTTTCATCCTTATACTATTCAATTTGAAGCCTACGAACTCAATGAAGATGAAAGTATTCAATTGATTGCCATTTGGAAATATCCATTTTATTTTGATTTTCTTCCTTCTTTTCGATTTAGTAAAATTCTTCAATTCGAATCATTTAATAATGCTTGTTTAAGTAATCCTTGTTCAATAAATTCAACTTGTTATCCCATTCTTAATACTAATACATCATTCATCTGTCAATGCAAAAGTGGTTTTTACGGTAAAAATTGTGAACACATTTCGAACATTTGTATATCTCGATGTACTCCACATTCGATCTGTAAACCTACATATCGAGGAATAATTAATGGATTGAATCATCCATTATGCATTTGTCCAATTAATCGATTTGGTCCTACTTGTCATATTGATTTCAATCCATGTCATTCGCAACCTTGTGTAAACAATGGAACTTGTCTTAATAGATATAATCCTATTGGTATACAAGCATATGAATGTCAATGTGCAGATTATTTTTATGGTGATCATTGTGAAAATAAGAAGAAGTTAATGGAAATTCATCTTTTGAATATAACTTATCAACCATTAAAATTAATTATTCGATATTATGACAGTTATACACCTACGTATACACTTAGACCACGAATTCAACATATTTATTCTTCAATTCCGATCTTGTTTCAGTATTATAACGAAAATATCGATGAACTGTCAATTGTCCTTCTTACGATCTATGAAAAATATGATACTGAGCCACTTCTTTTTCTTCTGGCTATCCAGCAAAATACGGGATTAATTAATAAAATATCATCATTAGAAAATCCTTGTCCCACTGTCAATAATTTCACAACAATTAAAAATGGTAAGAATAAACTATTTGAATTTTATTTAACTATTAAAATTTTTATATTTTTTCTTTCAGATCCACATATTCCGAATGTTTTCAAATATCATAATCTATGTCGCTCCAATAATCTGAGTTTAGCACCGAAATGTTTTCATGATACAAATTATTTTTGTATTTGTTCAACTCCTAATTTTCGAGCAGAATGTTTTGGTTTACCATCGGATAATTGTTCAAAATGTTTATCAAATGGTCGTTGTATACAAGATGTGACAGTGAATTTAGCGAAAGAACCAGATTTTTTATGTATATGTCCACGATGTTATTATGGTCATGTTTGTGAGTTTAGTACATTAGCATTTAGTTTTACTCTTGATTCACTAATTGTTCAAGATTCGTTTAAAATTCGATTTATTTATTTATCTATTGCATTACTTATCTTTCTCATTGGTCTATTCAATAATATTTGTTGCTTTTCTACTTTTAAACGTCGTGCAACACGAAAATTTGGTACTGGAAATTATCTTCTTATTGTATCAATATTAAGTCAATGGTCGATTTTATTATTACTTATTAAAATTATACATATTCTTATAAGTTCAAGTAATTTACTTGATAATATCGAATTAATAAATATTATAACATGTAAAACTGTTTCATATCTTCTCTCTGTATCTACTCGATCAACATATTGGTTACTTAGTTTAATAAGTATTGAACGTTTATATCTTGTTATTTATCCATCAGTTACTTTAATGAAAAAACCTAAAGTAGCTATTTGCTTGAGTTTAATCACAATTTTAATTATATTAAGTATGCATATTCATGAAATATTTTATTATACAATTGTAAAAGATTCAAATAATGCAACATTATGTGTGATGAATTTTGTACAAAGACATGTTTTACTTTATGATCGTATTATTGTTCTTTTTCATAGTCTTGGACCATTTATTATTCAAATATTATCAATTAGTTGTCTTATTGTAATGATAGCAAGAATTCAACAGAGAGCTAGAAAACATGAAAAATCAAGTTTTTTTAGTAATCTTCTAATAAAACAATTCAAAAAACAAAAAGAATTATATTTTACTCCTCTTATTATTATTTTTGGTACATTTCCTCAAATAATTCTTTCATTTAGTTTAGCATGTACTGAATTATCAATATCATGGAAAAAATATATTTTATTAATTACATATTTTTTATCATTTCTCCCACAAACGATTAGTTTTATTCTTCATATATTACCATCAACTTTATATAATAAAGAATTTCATGAAACAAGGATTTATAAGCGTTTTATCAAGAGAATATTTAAATTACGACATGGTTGAATTTATATATTATTTTAGTTATCGTATTACTTTCAAGATATTGGAAAACATTATCGTAAAATGCGAAACTGTATTTTAAATATTGGAAATTCAATCTATTTAATTACCTTTGAGCTCAAATTTTGTCCATAGGTAGAGAATATATAGACTAGTAAAAGCCTAAGAGGACATGGACCCAAGTTAGATTGACATGAAGTTTTGCCCATATCAAAGCCTCAATTAGAATAGCTCATTCACAAAGTTTCAGAATTTTTGAACAAAGCACTTTCGAAATATAACATTATCGAAATATTCCTGCATGCAACAATATTCTTAAAATAATGTGTTTATGCTTACAGACTCATATCTCGAGAATGCTTAGTATTTCTTACCTATGGACATAATGAAATGTACTTCCACTACGGTAGTATTTGCTGAAAAGCCTGTCGCACAAATGTGTTTTTGCTAAGTGAACATCATTTATATATTCATTATTACATATTACAATTGTCCTTACTGTCTTTTTTTCCAGTGTAACTTATTGCTTGATCTTAATGTTTAAATTCTTTTGAAAAATGTTGAAAGCACACGTTTTATTTAACTAAGGAACTATATTATACTGAGATGTCGCATATAGACATGTTAATTGTGTATGTGCTGTTCTCTATCTTTTCATCTGTCATTCATTGGCCTTTCTTTTCTGAAGTAAAGGCCGTGTCCATGCATACGTCTTATATACATATAAATACACACCGGAGAACGAGAAAAGAAGCCATAATGCCAATGAAAATAGATTAAGAACACACGAAAAAAGAAAATGAGTGAGAATGACTCAATAAAACAGCGTGTTCTTTTTTACGTTGAATGATGCGTTTGAAGAAAGCAAATAAAAGGTAATGGATGTGTACGCTTTTTTTTCTTTTGCGAATCAACTCCATGTGTCTGCACAGCTATGTGGAATATCGACAATTGAAAAGCTATTATGATGGCTTGATCAAAAAATAAATTACATGTAAGGTTGTAGACGAAGATTTTCTCTATCCAATGAAATATATACTGTAAAATTCTGTTGCGTATCGTTGAAGAAAATAAGATCAGGAAATCGTAAATTTAAGATAGACTTCTATATCAATATCAAACTCAAGTGAAACCAATCAAAACTCATCCTTATGCAACAGAATTTTACAGTATATATTTCATTGGATAGAGAAAATCTTCGTCTACAACCTTACATGTAATTTATTTTTTGATCAAGCCATCATAATAGCTTTTCAATTGTCGATATTCCACATAGCTGTGCAGACACATGGAGTTGATTCGCAAAAGAAAAAAAAGCGTACACATCCATTACCTTTTATTTGCTTTCTTCAAACGCATCATTCAACGTAAAAAAGAACACGCTGTTTTATTGAGTCATTCTCACTCATTTTCTTTTTTCGTGTGTTCTTAATCTATTTTCATTGGCATTATGGCTTCTTTTCTCGTTCTCCGGTGTGTATTTATATGTATATAAGACGTATGCATGGACACGGCCTTTACTTCAGAAAAGAAAGGCCAATGAATGACAGATGAAAAGATAGAGAACAGCACATACACAATTAACATGTCTATATGCGACATCTCAGTATAATATAGTTCCTTAGTTAAATAAAACGTGTGCTTTCAACATTTTTCAAAAGAATTTAAACATTAAGATCAAGCAATAAGTTACACTGGAAAAAAAGACAGTAAGGACAATTGTAATATGTAATAATGAATATATAAATGATGTTCACTTAGCAAAAACACATTTGTGCGACAGGCTTTTCAGCAAATACTACCGTAGTGGAAGTACATTTCATTATGTCCATAGGTAAGAAATACTAAGCATTCTCGAGATATGAGTCTGTAAGCATAAACACATTATTTTAAGAATATTGTTGCATGCAGGAATATTTCGATAATGTTATATTTCGAAAGTGCTTTGTTCAAAAATTCTGAAACTTTGTGAATGAGCTATTCTAATTGAGGCTTTGATATGGGCAAAACTTCATGTCAATCTAACTTGGGTCCATGTCCTCTTAGGCTTTTACTAGTCTATATATTCTCTACCTATGGACAAAATTTGAGCTCAAAGGTAATTAAATAGATTGAATTTCCAATATTTAAAATACAGTTTCGCATTTTACGATAATGTTTTCCAATATCTTGAAAGTAATACGATAACTAAAATAATATATAAATTCAACCATGTCGTAATTTAAATATTCTCTTGATAAAACGCTTATAAATCCTTGTTTCATGAAATTCTTTATTATATAAAGTTGATGGTAATATATGAAGAATAAAACTAATCGTTTGTGGGAGAAATGATAAAAAATATGTAATTAATAAAATATATTTTTTCCATGATATTGATAATTCAGTACATGCTAAACTAAATGAAAGAATTATTTGAGGAAATGTACCAAAAATAATAATAAGAGGAGTAAAATATAATTCTTTTTGTTTTTTGAATTGTTTTATTAGAAGATTACTAAAAAAACTTGATTTTTCATGTTTTCTAGCTCTCTGTTGAATTCTTGCTATCATTACAATAAGACAACTAATTGATAATATTTGAATAATAAATGGTCCAAGACTATGAAAAAGAACAATAATACGATCATAAAGTAAAACATGTCTTTGTACAAAATTCATCACACATAATGTTGCATTATTTGAATCTTTTACAATTGTATAATAAAATATTTCATGAATATGCATACTTAATATAATTAAAATTGTGATTAAACTCAAGCAAATAGCTACTTTAGGTTTTTTCATTAAAGTAACTGATGGATAAATAACAAGATATAAACGTTCAATACTTATTAAACTAAGTAACCAATATGTTGATCGAGTAGATACAGAGAGAAGATATGAAACAGTTTTACATGTTATAATATTTATTAATTCGATATTATCAAGTAAATTACTTGAACTTATAAGAATATGTATAATTTTAATAAGTAATAATAAAATCGACCATTGACTTAATATTGATACAATAAGAAGATAATTTCCAGTACCAAATTTTCGTGTTGCACGACGTTTAAAAGTAGAAAAGCAACAAATATTATTGAATAGACCAATGAGAAAGATAAGTAATGCAATAGATAAATAAATAAATCGAATTTTAAACGAATCTTGAACAATTAGTGAATCAAGAGTAAAACTAAATGCTAATGTACTAAACTCACAAACATGACCATAATAACATCGTGGACATATACATAAAAAATCTGGTTCTTTCGCTAAATTCACTGTCACATCTTGTATACAACGACCATTTGATAAACATTTTGAACAATTATCCGATGGTAAACCAAAACATTCTGCTCGAAAATTAGGAGTTGAACAAATACAAAAATAATTTGTATCATGAAAACATTTCGGTGCTAAACTCAGATTATTGGAGCGACATAGATTATGATATTTGAAAACATTCGGAATATGTGGATCTGAAAGAAAAAATATAAAAATTTTAATAGTTAAATAAAATTCAAATAGTTTATTCTTACCATTTTTAATTGTTGTGAAATTATTGACAGTGGGACAAGGATTTTCTAATGATGATATTTTATTAATTAATCCCGTATTTTGCTGGATAGCCAGAAGAAAAAGAAGTGGCTCAGTATCATATTTTTCATAGATCGTAAGAAGGACAATTGACAGTTCATCGATATTTTCGTTATAATACTGAAACAAGATCGGAATTGAAGAATAAATATGTTGAATTCGTGGTCTAAGTGTATACGTAGGTGTATAACTGTCATAATATCGAATAATTAATTTTAATGGTTGATAAGTTATATTCAAAAGATGAATTTCCATTAACTTCTTCTTATTTTCACAATGATCACCATAAAAATAATCTGCACATTGACATTCATATGCTTGTATACCAATAGGATTATATCTATTAAGACAAGTTCCATTGTTTACACAAGGTTGCGAATGACATGGATTGAAATCAATATGACAAGTAGGACCAAATCGATTAATTGGACAAATGCATAATGGATGATTCAATCCATTAATTATTCCTCGATATGTAGGTTTACAGATCGAATGTGGAGTACATCGAGATATACAAATGTTCGAAATGTGTTCACAATTTTTACCGTAAAAACCACTTTTGCATTGACAGATGAATGATGTATTAGTATTAAGAATGGGATAACAAGTTGAATTTATTGAACAAGGATTACTTAAACAAGCATTATTAAATGATTCGAATTGAAGAATTTTACTAAATCGAAAAGAAGGAAGAAAATCAAAATAAAATGGATATTTCCAAATGGCAATCAATTGAATACTTTCATCTTCATTGAGTTCGTAGGCTTCAAATTGAATAGTATAAGGATGAAAATAAATAATATCATCACGACTAAAATATCGATTTCGTTTATGTTTTAAATAAAAATCAGATCGTGAATATATTAAATGAAATCTATACTTTTGTCGTTTCATCGAAGGATATATACGGAAGTCAAATTCATCGATAACTTGATCATCAAAAAATAATAATGCCACTAGATTCAATGTTTTGTTTTGTATTCTATTGAGTTGAATAATAAAATTAATTCTATCACTGTAAAATTCACAATGAATACCATAATAACTTGGCGGACATAAGCAAACAAAGTTATTTAATAGTCGAACAGCGATACCACGATTACATGTGTAAGCTATCTTATCATCAAAAGCTTCTAATTGCATTCGTCGACTAATAGCGAGCGTTCGATTTCGTTTAGAGGTCATTGATCTTAGAAAATCATCGAGTGCACGGAATCTCATAGTATACATAGCTGAAAA
Organism: Macrotrachela quadricornifera; assembly: GCA_022393335.1. Lineage (NCBI taxonomy): Eukaryota > Metazoa > Rotifera > Eurotatoria > Philodinida > Philodinidae > Macrotrachela > Macrotrachela quadricornifera. The sequence goes on along the minus strand of JAJEKB010009101.1, from coordinate 3,860 downwards.
ATAATCACACCAATATTCATCTTCACCATGGCTACATTCAGCACGAAAGTTACATTTCACATTCTTTTTACATGTTCCATCGAGACAAAGAAATTCATCTTCTTTTGAACAAAAGTTGTTCAAGATACCTCGTCGATAGAAACAAATAGGTTCATCACCCGAACAACGTTTTTTACAGAGTAGATTGTATGGAATGCATTTTGAAACTTTCGAATTCATACAACGAAATTCGAAATGTTGCATTGACATATTATTGAAACAAGATGATTGAATATTACGCTCATCTAAACCTCCATAACAATCAATAACATTATCTCCAATCTTTGATAATGGAATACAGGGACGATTTTTATTAATATCAGTAGGATCATGTACATTAGCCAATAAACACGGATATTCCACCGAACGATTACATATTGTATGGAAAGGTTGTTCATATTCAGGATATCTAGTAATACATTTCATAAGTAGAGCAGTAAGATTTAAAAAACGTCTATTATGATCCGAAAGATGATCAATAGCAAATAAGGCATGCTCATCGGATGCATCCGAACAATCCCATACTCCATTACATATTGCACTGATGGAGATACACTGTCCTGTCAAACATTGGTATTCGTTCGATGAACATACCCATTTCTGACAATTGATGGATAATTCATCTATTTTTGTGATTGTATCCCAAAATGTATCACAATAATAAATGTAAGGAACGGCAGATTGTGAGGATATCATTTTTTCATGATCACTAATATAATTGCGAAGATCAATGCAACCTGATTGATCTCCGACCGAACATTTTAAAGAAGATACTGGCTTACCTGTCCCGTAAAGATAAACATCATGATAATTAGTACATACTGGATTACCAAAATATAATTCTTTGGCTAAATAGCATGTCGGCTGCTCATCGGAACAACGGAAGCGATATTTACTAGACAAACAAGCAGGTGTGATCTTAGTGCTCATAATTTCGTCGAGGGAATCATAACAGTCTTTCACTTTATCGAGCAAACGATGGTTTGATATACAATCACGCGATATTTCACATGCATCATCGAATTTATATGGCTTTCCACTAAAAGTATATGAATGACGTTCACAATTCAAGTTGTAATGAGGTGCAAATGAAGTTATATTTCGATGTTGTAATTTTACATTAAAGTTACACCAATAAGAATCATGCTGAAATAATTCAATATATTCATTAGTTATTATTAATGGATCAATTTCATCTTTTTTAAAAGTTAAATGAAAACCCCGACACTTGAGACGTCCAGAAATGAAGAAGACTTCTGGTTTCGTATCTTGCCAATTGGTTCGATTTGATGCATAAGCCACAGTAATAAGTGTGTTGAATAACCGTCCAAAAGGATAAATTATTAACGACTGATGGCACATATGACTAATATTCTTAGCACAATCATTACCGAAACAGGAACACCAAGGTGCTTGTTGAACGATAAGAGCACACTTGACTAACCAGCGACATTCCTCTTCAATGGATAAACTTTCATAGTCTGTAACTTCGGTCAACATTATATTGTGTTTAATAAGAGGAAGACATTGACCTGATTTACTTGTCCATAAAGGTTGAAATCGAGATAATTCGCACTGATATAAATATTCGCGTAGTGTATCGCAGCTCGCAACTGAAGATATTTTTTGAAAGGGAATTCGAGCGATACGCGGAATACATTGTCCATTACCGCATGAGAACTTATCTCGATAGCACAGACGTTCATCGCATCTAAAACTTGCTGGCTGTTGGCTACATCCAATGGGATCATTTACTTGTTCATCACTGTTATCCATACAATCGTAGTCACTATCTAAAAAAAATTGTTCAGGAATGCACATACCATTTAAACATCGATATTCATTATCATCACATTCGTTAAATTCTAATTTATCACAATTCTCTTCATCCCAACCATCTGTGCATTGTTGTCGACCATCACAAATATCTCGAAAATCAAGACATAATAAACCTGAATCGCATTCAAGTGTTGTATAACATAAAATATGTCCATATAATTGATCTTTATATTGATTATTGAAATTACGTCTATGCTGATACTGAGCATCCAAAACTTCATTAATACTTGTGTAACCATACAGTTCATATTCGCAAAATTTGCCGAATGTGCTAGACGTTTTACATTCACAGATGATTCCATCAGTTTGGTATGAATTATCGTTGAAAAATGCTGCGTATTGATCAGCCATTTCGATACTTGAGCTCCAACGAAGTACTTCACTTACACTAATATTTTTATGGCGCAAATCTGAAAATCGATGCTCTTCAGAATTCAGAGAACATGTTTGACTCTTTCGATCGATTTCATTAGAACGACCAACTCGACGACAATATGGTACGAATCGATCAGGTATCTTCTCTTTGTAGTAAACACAATCGAATGCTTCAATATTTGTTCCATCTTCTGTATTATACAAGTAAACGAAAGCTTGGCTTTGTGAGGTAAATAGTGTTGTTGTTATGATCAATCCAACAATGATGTATATTTTATACATCGCTTCTTCGATAAAACGATAATAAAAAACGATCAGGAATAATTGTCCTAACGTGAAATCTTTTTTCTCAATTCAAATACAATAAGTTCTGTTTCTACTTGTCATATCATAATGATATAAATACTATACCAAAAGGATTAACAATGAGCAGATGGAAATTGTGATGGAAAAGAAAACATAGCTACATTTAAAATTTGAATAAAAAGCCGGACATCCGTCAACAAAAAATGTATGAACAACGAACACATTATATATTTCTCACAAATGGCGTCGTAAATTAAAGAAACACGAGATTAATGCGTTGTTTCAAAATTTAAGATAAAAGCTAGTTTTAAAGCAATGTATTAACATAATTGTATCGTTTGCAGAATCCATAAAGAAAAAATTTTACCAACAAAAACATAACGACGCAGATGAAAGTCAATATTTCAAAGCTTTTTACTTGTTGTTGAGAAAAAAAAATTAGAGTCTCTCTCTTTTTTTTATAACACTACTTCCCATGTGAAAGAAAACGACGCCATAAACGGTGAAATACTGTCATAAACGACATCGCTTAAGATGACCGTTTCGGTGTTACCGAAAACAGCTGCCGTTTTACAGTATTACTACATCGAATTGTAAGAGCATTATTTTGGAATATTTCTATGAAGCACTTTCTTGTTGTTGAGATGCATTTCATATCTTTCTTTTATTTTACTTATTATTAATGTACGTCCCTAATCGAATTTTTTCAACTGTTTTATGTCTCGATCAAAATTTTCTATTCAGACACACTTAACGACATCACACATATCCTTTGGATCGACGTCTATTTAATATTATGCGATGATCAATACGATCTCGATTGTGAAGCAATCGTGGTATGTATACTTTTATCATAATCTTCTTTCATCACTTTCCTCGTAGAAAAGCACCATATACTTCCATAATTGGCCCTATTCTTTAGTACTATTTAGGTTGAGTTTATCGTTACAAATGAATGGTAAGTATTATTATCTTTTCATACATTCTATTTATTCCCTCGACTGTAAGGAGGGTCATATGAAAAAAAATAGTTTGTCTGTGGGTTTGTGTCAGGGCCAAAGGTCAAAAAAACATCCTCTTAGGAAGCTGAAAGCTCACACCACGAAGATGATCTTAGGTCCTCAACTACTGTACTACAGGGGTAGCCTTGGGTTCTCAACTGCTATACTATAGGAATATCCTAAGTGCTATAATTTGCCACCGACACCCTGATGTTGCACCAATACAAAAGTGAAGAAACAGCGAAATGGGGAGGGTCTGGAGTAATGGCGCATTGGGTCCTCGATATTGCCACTATTGTC
>JAJEKB010009084.1:0-14205 GCA_022393335.1 Macrotrachela quadricornifera | reverse complement strand
AAAAAAAAATTATTAATTATAGGTTTAATCTGAAGAGAACAATTCTATTTCTTCTGACGAAAAATCATATCTTAAGTGAACTATTAAGTAAATATAGAAATCGATTTCTTTACTCAAATATAGAAAAAACATTAAAAACACGTATTTACAATAAGTACACATGTACGTTTTTAGATAACGCAATATATTATGTAAGCTGACATCATTTGTTATGCATAGATGATTTCGCTCACACATCTTACGAATGATACATGTACTAATAATAACGCTTCAAAAATCGAAAATCTTCTAATACGAGTAAAATATCTGAAACACCTAATAATATATTTCAACTTTTTGTCGATAAGTTTCTTGAAATTCGACCGTTTTTTAAACAGCCATATATATTCTAAAAGATCAAACTTCGGTACATCTTTTCATGATAAAAACTCAATATTGATATTTTCTCGAAAATTGTTTTTACTATATCTGAAATATAAAATGTCTATGTAATGGTAAAAGATTGTTTACATAATTTCATATATATTCATGTTTATAGTTAGTAATGCTTTTTGTAGATGAGAATTCCAATCATTTATAGTGTATATAGTTTTTTCAATCAAAAATATTAATTTTGTTTAGCATTTATTTGTCTTTCCAGCATCGGATGGAATCAAAATTTTGATCTATTTTTTATTCATATTGATGAAATCGTATCGTTGTTAATGTTCAAATTAGTCATCATTCTTACATCACTCATTTGCGTTTTTTAATGGTAAAATTTTTCTTTCTTCATCTCTGACCATCTATTTCTTGACAATCTAAAGTGTCATTTTATCGAAAGGACTAACTTTTTAACGATGATGATACACTTTTAATTTTTCATTGTTATTATATTTTTGTATTTCAAGTTCATCATATATTTAATACTTCTGTAACATTGACATATTGTTCTATAAACCAATTCATATAATTTTTATTCGTTTTCTGTCAATCATTCATATTACTTTTCATGTTCTTCCACAATTAATAGTTACACTTAAATAACCATATACAGTGTACATACCTATACACTAAGCACCTCAAATCAATTCAATTAGGTTATTTATATTTTTAAATCGAATGTTTACGAGGAAGCTAACTAAAATGTCAAATTGCTTCTGGGCTTGCACTGTTTATAAGGTAGATCCAAGCAAAATATTAAAAAACTCCAAAAGGAGAAGTGTCTATATGTCTTCTATTGAGAGTTATAGAAATTTAAACGAAATTTTAATCTATGGAATGGTATACACCAACAAACTGAATGACGGTATTTTGATCTGAAATATTGCTCATAGATCGCCTTATTTATGAGTAGAATATCTTAAAAATTCCAGTTCGAACGAATATTTCGTATTCCAGATATTAAAATATCAAAGTTTGCTCGTATCTCATAAAACATACTACAGTCCTCTATTTTTCGAATCTTAATATCTTGAAAAGAGAAAATTCCATTGAATTTGAACTGAAATTTTTAAGATATTCCACTTATGAATAGGGTTTTCTAAGGGCAAAATCTCAGGTCAAAATTTCGTCATTCAGTTTGTTGGTGTATACCATTCCATAGATTAAAATTTCGTTTAAATTTCTATAACTCTCAACAGAAGATATATAGACACTTCTCCTTTTGGAATTTTTTAATATTTTGCTCGGATCTACCTTATAAACAGAGTGCAAGCCCAGAAGCAATTTGACATTTTAGTTAGCTTCCTCGTAAACATTCGATTTAAAAATATAAATAACCTAATTAAATTGATTTGAGGTGCTTAGTGTATAGGTATGTAAACTGTATATGGTTTTTTAAGTGTAACTATTAATTGTGGAAGAACATGAAAAATAATATGAATGATTGGCAGAAAACGAATAAAAATTATATGAATTGGTTTATAGAACAATATGTCAATGTTACAGAAGTATTAAATATATGATGAACTTGAAATACAAAAATATAATAACAATGAAAAATTAAAAGTGTATCATCATCGTTAAAAAGTTAGTCCTTTCGATAAAATGACACTTTAGATTGTCAAGAAATAGATGGTCAGAGATAAAAACGAAAAATTTTACCATTAAAGAACGCAAATGAGTGATGTAAGAATGATGACTAATTTGAATATAAACAACAATACGATTTCATCAATATGAATAAAAAATAGATAAAAAGTTTGATTCCATCCGATGCTGGAAAGACACAAATAAATACTAAAGAAAATTAATATTTTTGATTGAAAAAACTATATATACTATAAATGATTGGAACTCTCATCTACAAAAAGCATTACTAAATATAAAAATGAATATATATATATATGAATATTAAAGAGAGACAAAATTTTTATTATTGATCAATGAAATTGTGTAAACAATCTTTTACTATTACATAGACATTTTATATTTCAGATATAGTAAAACAATTTTCGAGAAAATATCAATATTAAGTTTTTATCATGAAAAGATGCACCGAAGTTTGATCTTTTAGAATATATATGGCTATTTAAAAAACGGTCAGATTTCAAGAAACTTATCGACAAAAAGTTGAAATCTATTATTATGTGTTTCAGATATTTTACTCATATTAGAATATTTTCAATTTTTGAAGCATTATTATTAGTACATGTATCATTCGTAAGATATGTGAGCGAAATCATCTATGCATAACAAATGATGTCAGCTTACATAATATATTGCGTTATCTAAAAACGTACATGTGTACTTATTGTAAATACGTATTTTTAATGTTTTTTCTATATTTGAGTAAAGAAATCGATTTCTATATTTACTTAATAGTTCACTTAAGATATGATTTTTCGTCAGAAGAAATAGAATTGTTCTCTTCAGATTAAACCTATAATCAATAATTTTTTTTTGTTTCAAAAGTCTAATTAAGATTAAACTTTTCAATAATCAGATTTTTTTAATCGATTCATGGATTGAGAAAAGTGCAATTCACGGTTGTTGGATTAGTTTTTTATTTTGATTTTAAGGTCATTCTACTAAAAAGTTCATAAAAAATGAATAATATAAAATTTAAAAAGTTCTATTCTAATTAAAGTGACGTACTAATATTTGCTTTAATTTGAAATCATTCCAAGCTATATGTCTCGTGTTGCAATGAAGTTACATAGATTCCATTAAAAATTAGAAATGCCCTATGAATGAGCTGGAAATCCAGTTTACTACGATCTATAGAGATGAAATTTTTATCAGAAACGTATTTCACCAAGATCACTGATCTATGAAAATTTTATTCCAAAAATACTATTTTAAGTTAGAAATCTTTTATAAGAGAAACTCCCTTAAGAAATATCTATAACTTTATTATTTATCAAGCTCAAACAATATTGTTTTTATTTCAAGGTGAAGATCAATAAAGTTTGAATCTTTCAAACACAGTTCATAAATATAATTTCAAATTATCTTCTTTCATTTGAATACAGAAAAGTAAACTATTTTATAGTTTCAAAAAAAAACATGTTACGTAACTTTTCTTTTCCTAATATTTTGATTTTTGCTTTATTTTAGTCTTTAAATTATGTCGATCTTAATTTACTGCTATTTTGTAGACATTTGTTTTGAAATGTTTCTATAAATGGAAGTCTAATAGTATCAAAAGTAGTGATTAAGAAGCTCATGACATTAGACCATTTTTTCAATTGACTTATCAACAAAGATTCCATTGAACCAATTATAAACTCGTTTTGTAAAATGTACCGATGCCGTCATCTTTGCAACAAATGATTGATTTTCTGTCATTATTTCTTTAAAAGACGCCACATTCTACAGCAAGAATATGTAGCTGATGCTCTCAGGATACTCACGATCAAGCCTATTAATAATGAGTACTATAGAATATTAACATCGCTGTATTGCAGTCAAAAAAAATAATATGGATCTATATTTAGGAATTGTGTTCCTAAGAGTAAAATCTTACTAATCTCCTTTTCAAAATAAAAATAATATTATATTTCTATATGAATAGAATACGAGATTTAGTAAATCTGATATGAATCATTAGTTCCTATAGCATCGACGGCTTAATAAATAATAATAAAAAATTTTTTTCGTTGTTTTCATATCCATTGTATTTATACATTGCATTATGGTTTATATGCTATTGTTCAATTCTTATTATCAAATTATATGTTGTAGTATACCAAAGCACTGAGTTTGAACAGAAATAAAATTGTTTCATTTTTTTATTGTGGTATGTTTTGGATCCTGCCATCAAAACTATATGTGAATTACATAAAATAAATATAATATACATTACAAGGCGTCTTATCTAGTTGTTAATGCATACAATATCAATAAAAAGTTGCTTCAAATAAGTACAGTACTCACATTTATACATATATTTTTAGATTAAAAATTATGTACAATATTTTTTCAAATGTATAAGGAGAAAAATATGAGATATGTTGTTTTGACAAACGTTGTATCTCATTTGAATAAATTGATCAGTTGATAGATAACCTATACGTGAGAATTCATCTATGGGTTTCATATCTGTTTTTGCAAAAATTAAATACACTATTTTTTATTAGACAACTTCAAAAATATTATAAACAGTAATATAAATTAATGCTTATCGAGATTATATAGTTTTCAGTGTTAGTTTTATTACCTGATTCGATAAGTAAGTTTATGTTTTCTTATATTATGTGAATAGAATTATTAGAGTATTTAGATTAAGAATAAAAACGTCTCCAATTGAATACTTTGAAAATAGAAAGAAACACTTGAAAGAATGGATCGAAATGCAAAATGTATTAAAGATACTGAGAAATTTTAGAAATTAACTCGTGCATTTTACTTCAATTTTGTTGAAGTTTATTCATAATAAATTTCCATAAGAACGAAATTTATGCAAAATCATGTTATTTCTGACGAAAACTGTTTTGTCCAACTTTGATAACAAATTCAATCAATCAGTTGTTCATACAACCGTAGATATTTTTTCTCAGGCGTTTCAAAATTCATGTAATACTGCTTCAAATATTTGTAGAAATGCTACCCAATTCATTTAAATTCTATAATTACAAAAACACAAAAAAAATTTATAACAAAGAATATTTTTATTATGACGATAATTGAAATCAAATCTAATAAAACTATAATCAAATCTTGTTAATACTTTTATATTTGAACAAGATTGAAATAAAAAGCAAATAATAGAATTATGTAACTGTCCTTTTATCTTTAATCTATTTTTGTTTTCTATGAATGAAACTGCATTCACTTAATTTTATTATTCATTAAGGTGAATGAAGAACAGGATAAAAATTAAGAATTTTAACGATTTGTTCGATGAATTTGAAATTAAAAATAAATCTGTACTATCATATCAATCCGGAATTAAAATACGTAATCATATAATTCAACAATCATATGCATTTGTAATCAAATGATGCTGGTGTTATAACACGAATGATAATCTTATTCGATGCAATGATATATGTGGCACAATATATTCTTGCAATTAGATTTTTCAAAATAGAAAATAAAACAAATCATTCAAAATAAAACTATTTAAAATTCAACTCATCAATAAATTTTAAAAAACCCAAAATATTGTGTTTATTTTATTTAAATACTTTTTAAAGAAATTCATCATGTGTTAAAAATATCTGTGAAACAGAAATATCTAGAGCTAAAAAATGTTATTAATGAACTACAAAATAAAAATTTAATTAATAAGAAAAATAGGAAACAAAGTGGAAATAATATCAAATGTGAACAATATTTATCCGAAAATATTCATCGCGTATATCAAATTAATTTAAATCAAATTGAACTGGCTAGAAAAATAATTGCACAATATGACTTAGTAATATACTAAAATATAAGTCTCATAGAAGCACTTAAAATTTTAATTTTCTCTATCGAAGGTTTTAAATTGTATTAAATAATAATAAATAGACCATTATCTCTATTTCTCCTTAGGAAAAATTGAAATAAATAATAGCATTGTATCACACTATATGTCCAAGTTATTATTGGCACTTTAGATTTTTTAGATTTATTCGTTTTTTTCCATCATGAATGAACGTATCTTTCAATACGATATAACATATTTTCGCTAACCCAGAAGAAAATTATGCTAAAGAAGAGTTGAGAACATTGCTAACGAGGGACACCGTTCCAACTGATTCACGCTGATTTTACTCATATTTTGTCCATATATAGGGATCATCATGCTAAGAAAAACTCTACGAGTATATTGGCCCATGTTACGATTTAGCTGAGTTATGAAGGTTTTACGCAGATTTTCCTATAGCACCCTGATTTTCTAACAAAGTCATATTTTCGATTCTTGACCTGATCCTTTGACTATATTAAGGCCTCCACTCGACTAGCTTTCATAAAATATTTCAGAAGTTTCCGACATAGTATCATCGAAATATGATTATTTCAAAATATAAATATTTCTCCATAGATATTATATGAAACATGTGTATTTTGAAGTATTCATATGTTGGTGATATCACGTCGGAAACTTCTAAAATATTTTATGAAAATTAGTCTGGTAGAGGTCTGGATATAGGCAAAGTATCAGGTCAAGAATCGAAAAGATGACTTTGTTAGAAAATCAAGGTCCTATATGAAAATCTCCGTAAAACCTTCACAACTCAGCTAAATCGCAACATGAACCAATATCTTCATAGAGTTTTTCTTAGCATGATGACTCCTACATATGGGCAAAATATGAGCAAAGTCGACATGAATCAGTTGAAATGGTTCTCTTGCAAATGTTGAAAACTAGAAAAGCTGGAGAATGGTAAATGAAAAACTCTTCTTAAACTTAGACCAATATAATATAGTACCATATGCTTACACATTGTACAGCAGTTAAGACAACTGGACTTTATTAGTATAAAATGATGCGTGTAAAAATACGCTAATATATTTTAAAATTATATTACTTATTGAATGTTGAATCGATTCTATTCTCTAAAAAATTGTAGATTTTTTGAAAAATAATATTATGATTTTAGGCTTACCCTTACTTCCCTCAAAAATCGATTTCAGATCAGATACACTCAAGTAGCATGAAATTTTCATGATATTTCAGTGCTCTACTGCAGAAATTAAAGTAAATTTTTTGCCTTATACCATAATATTTGATCAAGTTATTCACCAAACAAAGATTAAAAATAGCTTATTTGGCATTTCAAACTTTTCTGTCTATACTCATACTATACCTTTAATTTTTTTTATTCGGAAGAGTATGTCAGAATGCGATATATGATCGAGCCTGTCCTTTTAAAGTTATTTTTTTGGCGAGAAAGAAATTAAAAAAATTAGTGATTCCAAAACTCTAAAAAAACTGGATGTCTAATTTGCTAAGTATCTGTACATAATAAAAACAAAGCTTAATTTCAATAAAAGGGATTAGTGATATACTGCATCTTGACATACTCTTTCCAAGCAAAAAGATTTAAATATATAAACCGAGTTTGGATAGAGAAACTTGAGGAACATTATCGAAAGAGCGTAAACTGAGGAAATAAAATAAAATATTTTCCGTTTTTTCTTAAAAATGGTTGCTTTCCAAGAGATAAACGTTGGACAGTGACAAAGATTTTGCCTAAAAAACAATGCTGCCTAAAAAACCATATAGTTTCTGAGAGAAAAAGCTATCTTTCTATGCATTTATTTCAATTTTTAATTTGACGAAAATTGACTTTTTTAAAGAAGAATCTTAAGAATAATAAAAAAATATCGTTAAAAACTTTAATTTTCTCTGTCAATGAATCATTTCGAATGTGTTCATTGATAAAAGGTTTTCAAACAAACATCAAAGAAAGTTTTTTTCAAAATTATTTTCCAACAAACAGAAAAAGTAACAGTTAAAAATAAAATCACATGCTATTTATTGACATGTAACTATATAGATACTTATCAAATTACACTTTTTTATAGATGAAACCAATATAAATGAAATTCATGGAAAATATTGTTTTGTTTATATTGATTCGTAAAGAACTTCCACAAGCAAATAAATACTTATGTCTATAATACGATTAATCTATTTAACAGAAAAAAAAGATTATCATCCCAATTAATTTATTATTTTGTTTAATCAATAATAAAAACTAGATGAAAATATTCTAAAAATGAAAAATAAGAATATTTAGTAGGAAAAAATCAACAACTAATTGATAGAAACCACTCAAATTCAAATTTGAGTCAATAATTCACAGAAGAAAAATAATTTATTTTTCTGTTTATTACATTTATATCTACATAATCAATAAAAGTCATTCTTTTCTTTTATTTAAATATTCAAACTTCAGACGAACAATTACAATAAATTAAACAAATATGACAAAATATAAATTAATAAGAATAAATTAATCATCAAATAAAATCGTTCAAAACTTCACTAGACAACAAAATAAATATATGTAGGGACAATCATTTGAAGGTCACATATATTTATCTTGTAAATCAAATTTTTTTATAATGAATATTTTAGATAGATATAGTCATTACGTTTTCATTGATTGAATTCTTGGAAGCATCATGTGAATCAGTTGTATTCAAAAATATAACAAATACGGCACAAAATTTATTTCGTTATTCAGAAATATAATATTTAACAATAACATCGAAAAAAATTTAAATATTGAAAAGATTAAAGGTAATTTTTCAATTATCATATATACTAAAATTAACCAAGATTAACAAAAACTATAGCAGACAGAGATGATATGTAATGATCTACAAGTCATCTTTTTTCAGTGTTCATTCAATTTTAAATTTTAGTTTTAGACTCACTTTAAATCCTGTAATGTTAATCTCGTTTCTTTATCCTAATCTTCATATATTAATATGAAAGAATAAATACAAATTTGTAAAGTCTAAAATTTATTGAAAAATTTCTACATATCGAAGACTATTGTGTTCATCGTATAATTGTTGTTCAATGGCTATATTTACCGTATGAACAATTTAATATATCGAAAAGATGTTTGATTTCCATTAAAAATATACGAGAAATTACTATGATGTAGGATTATAAAATGAGAAATGATTCGAGAGATCTTCCTCTTGTAGATCTACTAGCTTCAAATAATTATGAATACTACCTATGATAATTTTCTTTGAAGCATAGTGATTTAGGTGCTAGTGATACCGTTGCTATGCATTCTCTGTAGACTATTAGCAAAAAAATCTTTCAATTTTTAGTATTTATCTGGACTGAGATTTGAGAAAAGGAATAGTTTCGGTTAGCAATGTAATTGTACCTTCAAATATTTCATCAGTACCTATTGATAAAACATTTATGTCAGCTTATAACTTTTAAAACAGATGAACATGTGAATAAATTTTACCAAAGTATGATGACACTTCAGAATAATAATACCATAGTGGGTACTTTGATAATTAAACATGATGCACATCTTATACATCAAATGCAGTGACCCCAATATTCGTTAGAAACAAATTCTAGATATAGAATACTATTCACACATATAAAATACTCAAAATTAAAGATTTTCTACATTTAAATTTCCTGATCTTTATATATATATTATTCACATGACAATTCACTATCTAAAGTTCTAATCTGAAATGATATAGTATATCACAAAATCTTTTAATATGTAACTACAAAAGGTAGTGCATATTTATTTAATGAATGAAATACAAAAATGTATGTATATATACAAATATTTAGTCCCACCATCCACCATAACCGTATCCTCCACCGTATCCTCCGCCGTATCCACCATATGGAAATCCACCTCCGAAGCCTCCTGGAAAGCCATAACCATATCCTCCACCGTATCCTCCACCATATGGAAATCCACCAAAACCTCCATGTCCACCCCATCCTCCAAAGAGACGATCACTACTCCAACCCATCGTTTAGATTAAATTTGACTAAAATAAATACAAAAAAAGAAATAATTTAACGATTACTATACCTATCATATTGTATATACACTTACTTGTTTCAGAAATAAAATTTGTCTTTATAATATGAATGAATATCAACGAAATGACTACCTCCTTATATACACGAAGATTTTGTTTACATTCCATGTTATTATTAGAGTAACGAGTATTCTAGAAACCTGTAATACGTCACTATTTGATTACTCAAAACCGACGTAGGTATTTTTGTCATGCACGCTTCTCTTTCTATCAATGCAAAATCTTCAGCTGTATGAATCAACATGAGCATTCATGCATAACGAAATAAGTAAAAATTAGTCAACTTTATGCAATAAAGTAAAAATGTATGTCAATTAAGCGCTTATTTCTTTTTTTTTAATAAAAAATATATGAGAGTAGTTGGTTATTCTTTGTTTTCAAGATATACCAATCGCTAAACTCTTACTGATAAACGAAAAAGATTCAAAATAAAAAAATAATAATTTTGTTTGTGTAGTTTGATTGACTAGTTTCTGTCAAGTTAAGATTTGACTTCATCAGAAATCCACAGAAAACTTTTATACATCGATTAAACCAATTCCATCGAGCCTAAAGGATCTCTGAAAGAAACCAACGCACCAAAAGAAAAGTAAGTTACTTAAAAAACCGAGTAAATAATATGATCTAAAGAATACTTTTAATGAAGTATGTGTTTTTGGAGAGAATACCATTAAAGCATATAATTAATGGGCAATGAATAATTATGAAGTCTATGTCCGACAATGGTTTAATGATCTAGGTAAACACAAATACAATTGGGCTAAAGAAATTGTCAATATTACACATACACGGGAAGCTAAGAAGAATCTAGTATTATGTGAGAAGGAAATTTCACATTTAACATTGGCATATTTTGATGCTAATAATATTATTACACGTAACATGGAGAACTATCGTCAAATATAAGGTTAAAATCAGTCACTGTTGTTGCACATCAAGCACATGATTTATTTGCTTGACGATATTAAAGAAGCTAGACAAGGTTCGTGAAAGATGAGCATCAATGGAATTTATCGTGCTTCTATTGAGAAAAATGAATGGGATATTCTGAAGGATTTGAAAATGTTGCATTGAAACAAGAGAAGATCAATGCCAAAACTTTTTGTAAATCAACATTAAAAACCTATCAAAAGAAAAATTTTGATATAATTGCTGCACATAAATCTTATAATATTACACCAAAAATCATACCACAGTATGATTTCCATCTCCCAGTGGACGATATTTCAGCTACTAGTGAACAGGCCCAGGAGAATAAATTTAAGATACAAAAATCATCGAGAGATTTTTGTCTTGAAACAGCAGAACTTTATCTGAAAATTATTAAGAAAGAATCTAAGTTTCAAAATGAAAAAGTAGAGAAACTTCGTAATGATTTTCCGCAAGATAAAGAAGAAAATGATAACGATGATATACCACTACCATCACCGACACGAGCACGCCTTATAGTTGATGAAAATAATGGACATAATGATAATAATAGTGGAGATGAAGATGAGGATGAAGTCTTCACCCAGAGAACATTAACACAAAAATGTGAGAAGTTGGTCAATCATAAGAGTTCAAGATTATTTACGGAATATATCGAAATATCACTAAAAAGGAACTTATTAGAAATGGAAAGAGAAATTCTTTTTCAACTAAAAAAAGTTTTCAAGAAACGCCCTTCGTAATACGAGAAGCATAGGAGTTAACTCCAGTATTACGAAAGGATTTTGTATTCCAAGCATATTAAATGAAGCAAATATAAAATTAAAAGATGAAGAGAAGGTCTTTATTAACTTGGGCCTGCGATACATATCGGATAATCCTCATCTTGCTCGTATACGTATGATAGACGAAATTGAACTAGTAGTTAAAAAAGCCAATACAATCTTTGTTGACTTGAAAAGATCTTGTCTAATTGCCATGGAAAATAACCTTCAGGTGTTCACTTAAAATCAATTATTAATTTACAAAAGAAATTTCAAGGAACACTTAAGGCCATAAGAGAAAAAGGTAAATCAAAAGTTTTCCATCTTGGTAAACTTGATGACTATAAAATGAAAGTCCAAACATATATGAATAAGACTAACACATATCAAGAATTGGGTACACCAAACCCACTTGAATCTTTAGTTGATCGGACAAATGAGTTTCTCTACGGTTTATAGATAAATAAAAATATTGCACTAAAACAATATGAAAAATTAAAAGTGAATAAAGATGAGGCTGAATTAACCTATCTCTGTTTCTTACCCAAAGCACATAAGCCACGAACACCATTGAGATCCATAATAGCAGATTTTGAATTGCCAAATATAAAAATATCTAAATAGTGAGATGAATTATTGAGACCTCTATTCGATAGGATAGCAATCTATACAACTGTTATAAATGGAGTTCAACTAATAAAACAAGTTGAAAGATGGTAAGCTACATATCTTACCAGCCACATAATTCATAACAATGGATGTGACAGATCTGTATTTTAGCTCTTATCAGATTTGTAATGACGAATAATTATTTCTATCTTGATGGGTTATATTATAAATAAATACGAAGAGGAGTGATGGATTCGCCACTAACACTAACGATAGCAAATCTATACATGTATTTTGTAGAACGTCCAATTGTGAAATGGCCCATAGAACATGTTCATTATACTATTGATATATGGACGATCTTTTTATCATGTTAAATGTACATGCAGATATATTAAAAGGTCTTGTAAATTTCTTGAATAGACTTAATATTAATATCGAATATTCAGAATTCACACGACATATTGGAGAGTACCTTAATAGCAAATTTGAAATCAAAGAAACAAATTGATATCTGAAGTGTTTCATAAACCATCATATGAATCATATTATCTCCCTTATACAGATATACATGCACAACATATAAAGAAGAATATTCTTTTTGCAGCCATTGTTCATGAAATAAGATATTCTTCTCATTTTAACACTTTTAAGCATGAAAAAGCTCATATATATATATATCATTGTTACTAAACAAATATACATTAAATTTTATCCTTCAACAATCTGAAAGAGTTCCACGAACATTTCAATGTGAGGTGCTTACTAGAAAGAATTATCCCAACATAAGGAAAATCTTTGTAGACGCCACAAATAAAAATACAAAGAAGGCCAGAATCCATTATGAGGTCAATGTTTTATGCCATTTTTCCTATTATGAAGGAATAAATGATTTTTCGATCCAATTTCACAAATTTTCGAACAATGGTTTTTCTGATACAGCCATTTGTAACATGAAACCGATTATAGGTTCTAAAGAACTAGATAATCTTCACAATTATTTGATGAAAAACAAACATGATAAATCCGTATTAACTATCAACAAACAGCATGTATAGAGATATTTTCATGGTAATGCAACGAAGTTGTTTGAATAAACAAACGTACGTGATATATCTTGGTACTCACCTCACAACGACAGCAACAACAGCAATAAAAACAACATCAAATAAGTGAACAAGTGGTCATGACACAATGATACTAACTATTCTTTTACCTATATGCGATGTTCTGCTGTTCAAAGAATGAGTAGTGGCTTTTTCAGCTCTCGTATACTTACTTTTCTTTTCTTTTGTTGCCTTGATTTCTTTCAGAGATCCTTTAGGTTCGATGGAAATGGTATAATCGATGCAGGAATGCACCACTTCTAGTTATGACTGGCTCATCAATCATTAAAAGAATATCCTTAGGTCTTCAAGTCCTATATTGGGAGGGTACCCTTAGGTTCTGAAGTTCTATATTATAGGGGTACCCTTGGTCGCTCAAGTTCTAAATAGTGAGAGTACTCTCCTAATATAGGACTTGAGAACCTAAGGATGAGTGATGAGCCAATCATGACTAGGTGCTAATCGGATTCGATTGGTGCATCCCTAAGTCGATGTATAAAAGTCTTCTGTAGATTTCTGATGAAGTCAAGTCTTAATTTGACAGAAACTAGTCAATAAAACTACGAAAACAAAACTACTATTTTTTTTATTCTTATTTCTCTTAAATTTACCTTGACTAAGAATGTAGCTATCGGTTATATCTTGAAAAGAAAGAATAACCAGCTACTCTTATGTATTTTTTTATACAGTAATGATGTTTGAGAATAAAAATACTATAGTGGATACTTTGATAATTAAACATGATGCACATCTTATATATCAAATACAGTGACCCAAATATTCGTCAGAAACAAATTCTAGATATAGAATACTATTCACACATATAAAATACT
>JAJEKB010009031.1:0-25937 GCA_022393335.1 Macrotrachela quadricornifera | reverse complement strand
CACTGGGGTCTACCTTATGCATAGAGTCCGAACTCAAAAGCGAGGGGACACTTGGGAATGTTCCCTCGTAAGCATTGTGTTACCTATTTTATGAGCACAGAACGAGAGTACTACTGCACATATTTGACATCCCATTAACGGATAGATTCGATCATACACGAATTTTCACAAGCTTTACGTAGCATAGCAACGCATGTGAATGAGAAATTCGACATAACGAGTCTAAGAATCTCCAAACCTGAGCTTGGACTCAGTTAACGCAAAATTTTAAGAGCCCAACCGGATCCAAATTCGCTTGGGTTCAGATACGCGTAGGACTCGACAGGCTTTAGTAAGGGATATGCGTGATCTGCAAAACGACCGAAAGAGTAATTGAGACATACGGACGACAACAACACGCACAGGCATTGCGTGAATGAGGAAACAACTGTTCATCTTTAAAATTCGTTCTCTGTTCGTATTCAGTAAAAAACCGAGAGAACGGTCTCATAACGTAGAAAAATAATGATTCCGAAATTACTTTACTCACCTGAGCTCATTCCTGTCGTTTCTTATTATTGAACGTCATATTCAATTTATTTGTTACAACGCTGTACTGCAGAAAATTTCCTCCTTTTGTTTGAATTTCCTTCTTTTTTTTTAAAATTCCTTCGTAAAATCCTTCTTTATTATACCTCCCTATTACGACCCCTGAATAAGATTTTTCCTTTGAAAATATAAAGAGAAATCGATTCCAAGGCTTCTTCTCAAAAATGATGCACAATTTTGGAAAGGTGCATAGTTTGTTTTATGCAACTTCTTTACAATCTACACTTGAGCTCAACACAAACTAACTAGCTTGGAGTTCAAAACTAGTTGTTCTTCTTGAAATTTTAATGAACAAGTTAATTCTTCTTTCATCAAGAAAAAGAGATCGTCAAGAAAGAGTATCGCTTTCCACCAGAAATCTCGATTTTTTTCCTGTTAGCACATTCGACCCGATTCAGTTTTCTTAGAAAATTTTTCCAGATGTTCATTTTCATTAACTGCTAACTTCTAATAAATGCACATAATGACGTTTTCGTTATCTTCTACTGATTATCTACCGTACTTTTTCGTTCTTTTTCATATTATACGAAGCATGTCCAAAAAAAGTGAAGAAAGTTTCCAGCCTTTTCTCCCTTATTCTTTTCTGTCTATCGTGTTGTATATAAATACTACCAAAATTTTGAAACAGTTCACATGCCATTTGAAGAAACCGATAGAGAAGATAGTGTTAGCTCACTTTGTGAAGTGAGTTCTCTGAATGTGGATTTTGATAGAATACATCTTGAATCTGACAGTTTTGACGACGAAGTTACTGATAACAAGAAAACTACATAGAAAGCAAAGTGATCATTCTGCAGCTTCGTGAAAGTCTTGTCCGATCGTTATTCTTTGGCACGCTAACAGAGAAGCTAAAGCCTGGTCTAAGACAACAATCCGCGAGTCATTTGAAGCGCAAACTCGCTGATCACAAGTTCGAAGAAAGAGAACGATCTACCTGCAATGTGGGCCAACGGTGCACTTGCTGCTATGCGAAGGAACGAGCCCAACGGTCAAGAGAAGCCAGCCGTGCGGTAGCAAAGAAAGTAAAAACTTTCTGTTCTGATTGTAATAAATTTTTTTGTCTTGAGTGTTTTAATGATGAACATGATACTATGGAGTAAAGAACTGGAATAAAGTACTAAATGCAGTACAGTTAACACTTTATATTTACTCTCCTACTTAAGAAAAAAGCAAAAGAAAGTGCTTTTCTATACAGTTTCTCGTTAAACTATAGCGTAGCCCACCGGTGGGCTACATCGGGTCGAATGTGTTAATAACTCTAAAAAATAGTTCTCAATTTAAAATATACCTAGTGAACCAAAATGATTGCAACATGAAGTATTTTGCAAATATCTCAACACAGATAAATTTTATAATGTTGAACTTCTATTTAAAAGATGCACTATAATAAGATATCTCTATTGACTTTCTCTAATAGTATCGCTGAATCTCAAAATGAATAGATTAAATAATGATGTTATGTCCTACCGTATTTAATATTATAAAAATATTTGGAAGACTTTTTTTTTTATTTTGTAAATATTTCGGCTTGAACAAATGATAATGTCTTGATTTCTTTTCAAAAGATGCGCCATCGAAAACTTTAAAAAATTTGTATTAAGAACTTCCTATTGTAAAACAAAAGATTCTTCCAAATATTTAATACGATGGAACATTTCATCATTTCACAACGCTTAAGATAGTTATTAGAGGAATCAGGTAGAAATTTGTATTGTCATTGTTGTACAGAATTTCACGGCGAATCGTTTTGCTAAGATTGAGCAATCGACTTTAATCATTGTAAGTAATTTATAAGAGTATCAGAGATGCCCATCGCGCCGCCGCCGCGCCAGCATCAAATCCAATTTACGAACGCGTCGCGGCAACCTTTTTTAGAAACCATCGCGGCGCGGCCGCGGTAATCTTTCAGCCGCGGTGGACATCTCTGAAGAGTATATGATCAAAAGATATAAATAGAACTCGCAGTATATTTTCTTACTTTTTATAGATCAAATTTTAGTAATAATAAAAAATCTGGGAATTAATACGATTATCTAATAGGAAAAAGTCGAGACTTGTGATGAGATCTGATTTCCTTTCTTAACAATTTCTTTTCTTTCAGTGACAGACAATTGGTCCAACAAGACAATTCCCTCAACGCTTATTATAATCAGCTCTTGATTATGTCTTGGTATTGTAATGCTGGAATTCTTGTACGAAACTCAACATTTCCTTCTCACAGAATTTGTTTATGTCCGTATGGTTATTATGGAGAACGTTGTGAATTTCAACGACGTCGAGTAAGAATAAATCTTCAATTAATAGGAAATGATCAATATTCAAACGAAATTATTATAATCAAACTGGTTATTTATCTTATAACCACTGACATCGATCATGTATTGGATTATAGAGAAGAAATAATCGTTCCATATGAGAGTCGACAGAGAATACGCTTTCCTACCGATAATTTTCGTGTAATAGAATTACTTTTTCCTATTAACAATAGTATTGATTTTGAGTGTCAAGTAAAAATTGATGCTTTTATTGTTACTGAAACTTCATTAGAATTTCAAGCAAGTTGGCAATACGATTTACTCTTTCAATTTATGCCTGTACAATTCCTTTCACTTCAACTTTTACTTTCATCTCGAATGCCAATAATTGGTTCATGCACTCATGGTAAACAAATATCATTTGTTAATAAATTGTGGAAAACATGGTGTCAATGCGAACTAGGTTGGAAAGGAAATAATTGCGACCAACCGGATTTCACCTGTCAATATGATACATGTTCAAAAGGATCTATTTGCATTCCAACGAAAACTGATCCAATCTGTTTATGTACATTGTATAAAATGGGAGCTAGTTGTCGAGTTCCTGTGGATCTTCCATGTATATCAATTCCATGTACGAATAATGGAATCTGTATTAGACGAGGATATCTGTTTTCAAACTTCTACTGTGTGTGCAAATATGGTTTTACAGGAGTTTTCTGTCAAAAAACCTTGAAGCAACTTAATATAGAATTTTCTAATAATTTTTTAGAGAAATATTCACATATACCAATGTTAGTTGTTCATTTGAATCATATTGCACGTTTACATACTCCGAGTGAAATGACACCAATAGTTTTACGCCTTTTTAGAAACGTGCAGTTAAATAATCAATTTATTTCAGTCTATACAGCTACTTTCAAGGTTATAAACTTTGCATTTGTACAGCTCTTTATTCGTCCATCAGATAATTTTGGACAATATTATTTGATTTTCAGTACAAATGTTCATGAAGACGATGTTAAGAATTTTGATGATCCTATGATTGTAAATACTTCAGTTATAGAACGAAATAGATGTCGTAATATAAATGAAATTTTCAATCAAACTATTTTAATATTTCCAACAATGCATCGTGCAAAATTTTATCATGAACCATGTCAAAATAATGTTGAACTTGTCTGTTTCTATGATGAAAATTTTATGTGTATATGCAATCGTCATCGTCTAACTCAATGTTTTGTCTTCATTCATCAAACGGCAAATTGTAGTGAAAAATATCAATGTCTTAATGGAGGTTTATGTATGCAAGAAAGTGAAATTCAAAAACCTCTTGATTATTTTTGTATTTGTGAAGAATGTTACTTTGGTGATTTGTGTCAATTTACTACATCTCAATATTTAATATCACTTGATTCACTTTTTGGACAAAATATTAAAATTAATGTACCATTTCATGAACAATCTACACTTGTGAAGATTAGTTTTGCATTAATGATTATATTTGTTATCGTTGGATTTTTCTTGAATATATTGACTATTGTTCTTTTCATTCGTAAGAAGAAATGTCGAGAAACTGGTTGTGGTTTATACATATTAAATGCATCAATATTTGGATTATGTAGTTTGTCTATACTCTTTTTGAAATTAATCTCACTTTTATTCAATATTATCACATCGAATCATCTTGGATGTATTTTGTTAGAATACTTTCTCAAATATCTTCCAACAGTTGGTGATTGGATGAATATGTTGGTAACACTTGAACGTCTTTGGATTGCTCGACATCAAACATATTTTAACAAAAGTAAAAGTATCCGAATAGCAAAGATTATAATTCCACTTACAATTTTTCTTGTTATGATAAGTTTATTACATGATCCATTTCATCGAAAAATCATTATTGATCCTCGTCTTGATTATGGACGTCGTGCATGGTGTGTTGTTCATTATGAATTTAAATCAATTAAACTCTATAATATGATTATTAATCTATTACATTATTTGATTCCATTTACTATTAGTTTACTATGCACAATATTTATTCTTATCGATTTTGCACAAACGAAAGCAAAAGCAAAAAAACAAAATTTTAATATTGTTTTTAAAGAACAGCTAGCGATTTTCAAACATTATATTATTAGTCCAATTGTATTGGTTATAATCGCTTTACCACGTATTATTTTTTCTTTAATTTTTACTTGTATCTCAAAAGAATCATATTGGCAAATTTATATGCTTACCATAAGCTATTTCATTGCTTTTCTATCACAAATGAGTGCATTCATTATTTTTGTTTTACCATCACGAACATATATGAACGAACTTCGACCTATGATTAAAAGAGCAGCTTGTCGTTGATTTAGATATTTATTAATGAACTATCACGATTTCTTATACTCGAATTTTTTTCTCTATTGGTTATACGACATCTTGAAGGTGTCAGTTCAATTGATTTCGAACTAAGTTATGACGTTAGTTTTCGATTGGACAAAGTCTTCATTGATAAAAATGATAAATATTAACCATGTCTATCTAGTTTTTTTCAGACAGGTGATAGAATCTTCATTCTTATGCCATTTGAACCATCATTTTATAAGCAATAAAAGTATGAATCAGATGTTTTCATTTTACTTTTCTGTGCTGAGAAAATGCGTCTATAATAATCCACAGTAGCAGTTTTGAAAAATTGTCCAAATTAAAAACAATGGAGAATTCGATGGAAGTGGTCTGGGCAAACATATGATAGATAAGTCTCTAAGTTATGATACTGACATACGCTTTTTGTATTCTTTGTACTACTGTAAAAAAGAGAAAGAAACGGCAAAGATCAAGTATCTTGCACAGTGGGGAACTTTCGCATACCAGGCGGACATGTAACTTTTTTGCTTGAAAATGGATTTGCATAGCTTAGAAGTGGCCATACATCATTTAGTATATCACCCTAAACAAAATAAACCATTTTTTGAAAAAACAAATTTTTGCTCAAAAAAGCTTGTGGGGGACCTCAGCCACATTTCTCGAAACAATTTTTTTATTAGAAAATATATCGTTTTATACACCATTCGACGCGGTTTTACGTGCCAATTTCGAATATTACCTTGGTTTTTCGCTAAGACGCTTATTTAAGGAAAAAAAACACAGATGACTTTTTTTCTAAGCTTTTCCTGCATAAAGGTCAAAATTTTTTTTTCAGGAAACTGCTTTTATTATATATGATTCGACACAGCTCGACGAGCTGGTTCCGAATATCACTTTAGTTTTGCACCAAAATGATGCGTTGTTTTAAAAAATAGGGATTTGGGGGCAAAAACCTCATTTTTTAGGAGACTCATAGTACCGGGTAAACTCATCACCGCATAGTTGCACTACGGCCAACGATGAATCAGACATGGAAGAATAATTACTGAAAGTTTGAGATCGATCGCACTTAAACTCTTTGTAGCGTTTTAAAAATACGGAAAGGGTGTTTTTCAAAAGTTTGTCGGGCCCAGGAATCAACTTTTTTTTTGAGAAATACTACTTGTTATATATGATTCGATGCAGTTTCGTGAGCTGATTCCGAATATCACGTTGGTTTTGCGACAAAATATTCTCATTTTCTCAAAATTAGCCATTCCTGAGTAGAAACCTGGATTTTTGTGAGGCCCCGAGCTCGGCCTGTGTTCACTAATGCAACATTGCGCTATGGTCAATGAAAAATCGCCCAAAGAAGAATGGATGGTAAAAATTTGAGCTCAATCAGGCGAAAATTCTTTGTAGCGTTCACAAAATCCGGTCTGACCTGTTTTTTGACGTAGTATGGGTCCAATAATAATTTTTTTTTCTATCCCATTTTTGGTTCAATCGAAATAATTTTTTCATGCAATATAGCTTATGTGTCAATCATTCGTTTCAGATAGTTTTTCTTTTTAAAATGTTTTGATAAGTTCAGAAAAAGAATGGTTTCCGTATAATTATCGATTTATGAACAATTTTTGAGAATGAGCATTTTTAGGGGTATGACTTGATTTCTGGAAATTTAGTTTTACGGTAAGATAGACTGACCATAGACGTATTCATTCCAATATTTGAACTTTGGAAATTAGAGATATCAGTGATATCCGCCTGGTTCCCCACTGTGCGAGGCTTTCACTTTCATTTATGATTAATATAATTAGAATTTTGGATAATATTTTTAGTTCATGATTCAATAGGATATGGAAATACATCAGTAAATGGATGTACATCAATGATAGAAGATGTATAACAAATGAAATGATTATTATATCGAAATAGTCAACATAGACAAATACTTCAAACAGATTTTCAATTGATTCGTTTAAGTATTTATGAAAAAAATATTTAACAGTATATCATCTATTAATCCTCTTTATACGTTTTTAACAAATGCAAGTTTAAAGAATGCTGAACAATATACTATTGATAGTTTAATTCATGATATAGGTCTTTATTCTGTTCATACATACATAGAGGAGTATCCAAAATTACTTATCAGTTTTTAATTGTTAATAAATTTTGATAGGAACAAGTGAAAGAGTTGCGATTTTGACCATTCTCGAAAGGATGTATTACTTTATAGTCTCATCTATCACTTAATGATCTCGAATAATAATTAAATGATGAATCACTAATTTTAAGAAAAAGGTAAGAGTATCGAGGTTCAATTATATGAAGTGGATCAGATGTATGTACCTATGATCCATACTGACTGACTCATTCTTCAAAACATTTTATTTTCTTCTATTCCAAAACTATAAATAGAACAGTAGAAAATGAGACTTTGACCGTGCATAATGGCTACACAAATCTCATTCACTTCATAGAATTGAATCTTGATACCATTAGTTTTCTGAAAATTAGTGATTTACTATTTAATTATCATTCGAGATCAATAAAGTGATACATCCTCTCGAGAATAGTGAAAACTACAACTCTTTAACTTGTTCTTATCAAAAGTTATTCATAATTAAAAATTGACAAACAAATTATGAGCTATCCTGTATAATCGTTACACATGAACAACAGATTCGTCTTATTAGGACGAGATTATTATGTTGCCATTTGAAGTATGATCAAATAGCATTTTTTCACTATCATCCTATAAAAAATGAAACTTAATATGTGGTAATACCACCATGGTTGAGTGATTACTTTACTTAGCACGCACCTACAAGGTACTGTATTCAAACCTCAATAACATCGTCCATGGAATGACTTTGGACAAGTCACTAACGGCTAACGCTGTCTCAAATGAATCATTCGTGCTAACTATACTTTTAGTCAGTATGTTGGACGGAAGAGGATTCAGATACTGCTATGTGGAAAAACGAAAAGATGATAGAACCCGACTACTTGTGGAAAACTAGTAATAACAACCACGGACGGTCCCAACAGGCGATAAGCCTATAGAACGTTATTATTATATGTAGTAGTGAAATGTCGTTGTCACTACTTTTGGATATCCATATGTATCCATGTCTGTCCCATATTCTCAAGCACCAATTCACAAGAAATATTTAGGCAAATGTGATACAAGAAAAACTTGCAGTGTCTTCTGGACTATCACATTCAAATGTAAAAGGTCTTCTATAAAGATAAGAACTGAATATTACCTTTTGCATTTAAGATAAGATTATCTATATATTTTGGTCTTGTAAGTAATATGTAAATATAAACTTGTAAGTTTTAGTTCCAAACAACAGCTCAGATATTTCTTTAATCAGAATTTCTTGTCGAATATAATATGCGTCACAAGCAGATGTATAGTAAGTATACATTGGAAGTTATAAGACTAAATTAAAAATGCAACAATGAAGAACCTAGTCCACCACCGTTAGCGTAATGTTCGATTTGATGACGTCGCTTTTCTATAGACTTTTTTCCCTTTCTAGGGTTAATTTAGCTGCTACGTTCGATTTAATAATCACTAGTCTTTCCTTGTTATATGATAAAAAATTCGATAAATGAATAGAGTTATTTCACTTCAGTAGAAGATCCGAAACTCGAATTCACAATATGAGACCCAAAACTACTTGAAAAATTTGAAATCGAGAAATGATCAAAGCTAAAACTTAAATCACTTAATAAATAAAAGATTTGAGCTTAGTTGTAGTACTACCTCGTATCTATGAACTACGTATCGATGCTAAAAATCGGCAGTCATGTTTTACAGTAAATCATAATGTTAATCAAATGTCAGATCATTGTCAAATTTGGGCTGTACATCTATGTCTCAAATAAAGAAGAAAGTGTTCTATATCTGCAGTGATTTCTTTCAGAATTTAGCTAAGAAAGACAGATTACACTAGACTGACCAGTCTCTCGTGCTACTGCTAAGAATTTTTGATATCTTATTTCTTCTCTTCTACAGATTTCATTGCCACAATAGACATTTTAAATGATGTCGAAGTTCTATTTTTCTCATCCATTTTATTCTTTCAACAAAGACTTGCGATAATTTTTTGTTCAAAATCTGGATAAGCTTCTACATCATTTTAATTGTGATGAACTTCTTCTCAAGTAAAAAGAGAAAGATAGAAATGAATTTTTTTCGTTTGATTACACATATTCTAACAGGATAAGTTTTTCAAAATAGTAACGCGACATAACTTATTAATTATATTTATGATCGGACTCTACATCTATATGTCGTGTTTTGTCAGTTGTCGTTTTTTTGTTTTTCTGTTTAGTTTAGGTGACAGAGAAAAATAATATTGTCATCTCTTTTACTGTTTTAATATTCTTTTACAGTTATTTACTTTCTGATGTTAATATTCGTCGGTGGTGCAGCTAGGAATCTGAATACTATAAACACCAACATAACACGATCACAAACAGAATCAACTACGACCATAGTCAAACAGTCGGGTAAGTCAAATTTTAAATCAAATCGAACGGTTTCTTATGATTTTTATGAGCAATAAATGGAAAATTTCTGGTTGTTATCGATATAATAATTTTACATTTTAACATTATGACTTTCTTATTGTAAACGGTTGATACCAGATCAGGATGATTTACCTTGCTACTAGCAGATAAACTTTATCTAAATAAAAGAGTTTTTATCTTGACATTTCGATCTCATCTTACTGATTTGGTTTTAATTGATTGTTAGAAAATGTCAATGTAGAATAGTTTTCAATTCCAGATATATTCAAAGGGATTTTTATTTGTTGCGAAAGTTGTACTATTTTTTAATAGTAGTATGATCAGAATTACAACAACTTAAAGATCTATGAAATAAAAATTTTAAATAAGAAAACATCAAACATATTAATTCTGGAAAATAAGTTATGTTGTTATCTTAAAAAACTGAGGACGACGAATCTTATCCGATCGGTTGAATAGAATGTTATTTCTAAAGATCTCAGAAATCTAATAAGAATCACATATAAGAAATACGGAACATGAGTACTTCGTGAAAACACACAAAACACACGTCATGAATAAGAATTCCGATATTTATTATACGAGTCTGTATATTCTATGCATATATAAGTAATATAGTTTTAAGGCGCAGTGAAAGAATTTGCTTTTTCATGAAGACTATGAATAATTTCCTTGTAAATCCAAAGAATTAACTTGTTTTATTTTCACATAGAACTTTGAAAAGTTATATAAGAAAATCTTTTCTCGATCTGTAATGAGAATTCTGTTACAATATTCTATTAAGTGTGAAGCATTTTAGACGTTAGAAACTTTGAATTTACAAAAATGATAACATCAAATTTCGATGACTTGTATCAATGGTCACATTTAATACTCAAAATAAAAATAACTGCATGACAGTTTTACTTTTCATTAGATTTCCCTTTCACGATTTAGCATAACTACGTGAGGAGATACAAGTATTAAACAAGAATCTACTTATTGGATCTTATATATAGACTGAAGATTTGTTTAAGATTTTTGAGATTATTGAAAAAGTTCGATTTAGGATGGTTTAATACTGGTAGTATGCATGACTTACGAGGATCACACAGCGAATTTATTAACAAACGGAAAAGTGTTAGTTACTGGTGGAGAAAATCAAGAAGGCAAAATGATTTTGAAAAGTGCAGAATTGTATGATTCATCAACAGGAATGTGGACGTCTATCAACGATATGAATGTTAATCGATCTATGCATACAGCATCGATACTGAAAAATGGAAAAATTTTAGTTGCTGGTGGATTTTGCTGTGAATCTACTAGTGAATTGTATGATCCATCAACAGGAATGTGGACATTTACTGGTCAGTTGTCTGTTCGACGAAGTTTTCATACAGCAACAGTTTTAAAAAATGGAAAAGTGCTGATCAGTGGTGGAAGTTTTGTTGGAACCCTTACTGAGCTCTATGATCCATCAAAAGGTACTTGGTCAAGCACTGGTCATCTACATTATGAGCGAAATGGACATACAGCTTCCTTATTAAAAAATGGAAAAGTATTGGTAACTGGTGGAATCGGCAACGCTCAAAATAGTGCTGAATTGTACAATCCATCCAATGGACTTTGGACAGATACTGGTAGTATGCATCAGAAACGGATTTATCATACAGCAACCGTGTTAAAAAATGGAAAAGTGTTAGTGACGGGTGGATTCAATGACAGTTATCCTGATCGTACTGCTGAATTATATGATCCATCAAGAGAAATTTGGACATTCACTGGTAGTATGCATTATGGACGAAGTTCTCATCAAGCAACTATTTTAACAAATGGAAAAGTATTAGTTACAGGTGGATTCGGCGGATCTGTTGATACAAAAATATCTGAATTATACGATCCATCAACAGAAATTTGGACAATAATTGATAGTATGCATTATCAACGAAAAAGACACACAGCAACTATACTCAAAAATGGAAAAGTCTTAGTCACAGGAGGTTATAATCAACAAGCTCTAAATAAGGCAGAACTTTTTTATTTGAAAAAAAAACTAATACAATCAAACATTCTTCATCTTGATAAACACTATTGACATTTTCCCAGTATTATTTTCAAAGCATAATTCTTTTTATCTAATAAAGACAAATCATTTCTACGCAAACTTGTTTCAATTAATGTATTCGAAAGAAATTCATTTTTAATAACAAAAAGTTTTTCTCGATATTTTTTATCGGTAATTTAATTTGGAGTAAAAAACACAATTAAAGAAGTCGACCTCAGAGAGGAACAAAGATAAAAGATTAAAAATAGTTAGTATCAATGAGGACCATCTATTGACGCTAACATCGGTTCATCAGTTCAGTTCAAAGGAACTGTTCGAACAGTGTCTTTGAGCTGAATTAAACTTGGCGAGGTCTAATCTGGATGTATAATAAAACATCTATGACTATTATTATAGACAATTGAAAGATAAATCATTTAAGAAAGGGACATATATTGTGGGGTAATTTTTATTTGTGACGATAAGGGAAAATCTAATCTTCATTGCCAAACCTATAGGAACAAATTGTTGTAATAGGTGTGTTGTCCAATAAAGGTCTAAACATTCATTTAGCAAAAGCCATTCGGCGATAGATTCGAACTGTCTAGTCAATTAATACAACATTTTTCTCGGAATTTTGACTGAAGATAAAGCCGGAGTCAAAAGATTAAGTTAACTTTTATTTTTGAATTTTTTATGTGAAAAATGACTTGATAGTGACATCTATATAGTTATTTTGACAGATGTAAGAATGGATTATAGGAACTTTATTTTAAAAAAAACTTTGAAAAATTCATTTTTATTTCTATACTATATTATATATTTATTAAATTCAATGTTTTATTAAGTAAATGAAAAGAAAAGGATTAATCATTTACCTTAACCTCTTCTCTATTTGTGCAAAAATATTTTCTCTTTTTCTTTCTTGCATATTTGCTTAGTCTTCCTTTTTCCTTGTGCGACTGAATAATTTATTGCATGAATCACTTTTGTCTATCTGATATGGCAGCTTGGCTTTCTTTTTCTTTTCTTCTTATATTGTTGTAAGTGTGTAGATGTAAAAAAAAAATTATATTTCATAACCAAAGAAAATAAAAAAAGAACACCGAACAGATGTGGACGTAGATAAGGAGTAGAAATAGATGCACATTCATATTAGTCTATTTAAAAAAAAAACAGTGTGATTTTAAGTCAAAGCATATTATGCACATTAAAAAATGATTTGACACAAATCTTCATCAATTTGTTCCTTCGGCACGATTCAGGTAATATGCATATTCATTGTATAGACTGAGATATTTTTCATCTGTTTTACTCTCTTCAACATATGAAATGCCACAATCGCTCTCTTTCTTTTATCTGGTATTCTCCCTTCTTTCTCTAGGTGTTACTCTCTTATAAGCAATGGTTCTTTCCGTCTATTTTCCTAGAATCAGAAGTTTTTTTTAAGGTTATGTCACCCAAACCTCCCTAAAGTAGACACTTTGAAAAAGTCCCAAAAGTGTCGACTTTAAAGAGATTTTCCTGTATTATATGATGATTATAACAACTCTACAAGAGTTTCCGATTGATCTAGCTATCTTAACTTGAAACATGTTGTTGATCAGAGATATATCTCAACTCGATATTTGTTAAAAGCTGACTGAATGATAAAATTGACCGTTGAATATGAAAGAATCCTTTCGAACAATGAAACTATTTTATGTTTTCCTATGAATAAAAACTTGTTTTCTGTTATTATACTACTATAAAGAAAAAGAATGACTTTCATATGAACAGAATACATAATAATATGCTGAGATTCTCTTTTAGATCTAATATCTAACTTACAACATCATTAAACAAACTAATGAGAAAAAAGAAGACGGGCAAATCATTAGTAAAAAATAACACAAAGAAGAAGCTGGTCAAAACTAAACAGCAACGACTTCTCTCTATCAATAAGTGTGAGAAACAAAATCAACAAAAAGGCTTATGTACTCAACATCTTCCAAAGAATAAAAGTCGGCAGCAGCCAATAAGAAGCACTAGAACTTCTCATCAATCGTTAACATATCCGTCAATAGAGAAATCTGACACTAGCTTCAATGATCCGAGTAACTCAGACCGTCTTACAACACATCATACAGAATATGGTAAGCTCTTTTTATTCAAGAATTTCTCTCTCGTTTTATCTAACATTTGTATTACTTTAGTTTTTCAATAGAGAAAACAAAGATAAATATTTCCAGAACTATTATAGAAGTTGATGAAATAAATGAAGTAGAACAAAATTTCACATTAGAGTATTACACGTACACTAGAGAATTGCTTGTCTTATTTTAATATCATTGTCTCGAGAAATAAAACTAGAATGATTAAATTTTACAAATAATTCATTATTTTCACTGCATATTAATTATAATAGAGAACAAAAGCTTCTATTCATGATATAGTAGAATGTTCAGAACATTTTTCCAAAGCTAAATATTATTGTTTGAAAAGCTATAATAAAATTTCTAATATTATTATTATTACACTGACAATTTTAGAAACAACGACAAGAATGCCTGTATTGACTTTACTTCACCATCACAATAAAAAACTCGAACAATTTATTGATGATCACAAAAATGATTCCGAATTAGATCTGAGATCAATGAACTTAACCAATCAAGATATGGAGATTATAGAATATCATATATTGACAAATAACAAGGTAACTATCATGACCATTGTCTTTATCATTTTGAAAGATCAAAACTATTTTTATTCATTACTTATTAGCAGATGAATGTATTACAGTAAAGCAACAAAGAGAATAGAAAAGAGTTGATTGCTTCATTATCAGCTGTTCATTTCGTTCCTAAAAGAGAATTTAAATGTGTTCTTATACGTATATTTATATTGCCTGAATTGTTTGAAAAAACACAGCAAAGTTGATATTATCACTCTCGATTGCCAGAAATATTATTTTAGAAGAGAGTTGAATCGAGTTTTGTTTAATCATAATAGCTTTAACATCTTAGATAAATAAAAAAAAACTATTGAAAGGTTTTATTAATCGTATCTTAGCAAAAAAGTGAGAGAAATATTAACAGTATCTCACGTTATGCACGATTAGTGTTTCAATTACAAAAATATTTTACTTCTATGTGATTATGAAAGACAGCTTTTCTTTTTCTAATTGATCTTCACCTGAAATGAAGTACTTTCACTTTTTGTAGAGATTATGTGTCTTCGTTCTTAATCATCTCTATAGTTCGAGTTTAGATATCACTAATACATAATCATAAAGACTTTTTTTTATCTCAAAACAGAAATGTCTGTCAACAATCAATCTCAAACAGTGTATTTTCATTAAATTCTTTTTTATATGTTATATTTATCCTATCATTCTTTCTGCTAATCTATACACCTTAATCAATCAACTACACTATAATGGAGACAGAATATTATGCTACCCTATATGATTATTTTCACAATGAAATCTTTTTTTTATACTCATGAATTTATTGTTTTCACTTTCTTAAATCGACTGTGGAAGACAGAACTATTCATTTTTACATGTCCTAATGTGAGAAGAAACGACCTAGCAACTTTATACAAACGTAGTTTATACGCGTACATTATACCAATTCGACTCTAAACCAAAGCCACAAACTATTTCTTTTCCATAACATTCTCACAAGACTTCATGTAGCCAAGTATACAGACTTTGACACAAACAATCGAACAAATTTTATTTTTCTCCAATCATCTATCTACTACTAAGAAGATCAAAGATGACAGCCTTTAA
Organism: Macrotrachela quadricornifera; assembly: GCA_022393335.1. Taxonomy (NCBI): domain Eukaryota; kingdom Metazoa; phylum Rotifera; class Eurotatoria; order Philodinida; family Philodinidae; genus Macrotrachela; species Macrotrachela quadricornifera. The sequence continues at coordinate 10,402 of JAJEKB010009031.1, read as the reverse complement.
CCACCTCTATAGTATAGGGCTTCAAGCTTCCTAAGGAGAATTTTTTCTGATCTTTAATCCTGGCATAAATCCACAAAGTCATACACAAACTATTTTGTTTTCATATGACCCTCACTACAGTAGAGGAAACAATGGTATGTTACTACATTCGGTATAGTTTTCTTTTGAAAACTAAAAAGACAGAAACTATAGTTTCATCAATACGTTTCGTTTAATTTAGACACTTATTACACTCAATCTCGCTCATAATAAAATAGGAGCTCAAGGAATGAAGTACCTGTGTAATGCATTACAGTTGAATAAGGTAAGAATAGGATTATTTCAGTTACCTCATACTGATATATCTCATATGATCTAGACACTTACCACATTAAATCTTGGATACAATAAAACTTCTACTCAAGGAGTAAAGCATCTGGGAAGCATGTTACCATTGAATACTGTAAAAAACAATATTTTTTTAGAATATTTCATAATGATATTTCTCATTTGATGTAGACACTTATGACACTCAATCTATGCTCTAATAAGATCGGAGCTCAAGCAGTAAAACATTTGACTGATGCATTACAAGTGAATAAAGTGAGAAAAGTACTTCTTAGCTTGTTTCATGTTAAACTTCTTTGTCTATAAAGACACTTAGTTCACTTGATCTATCTGAAAATGAAATTGGCATTGAAGGATCCCAATATATCCGTGATTTATTACGATCAAATACAGTAAGAAAATAATTCTTTTGACTTGTTACATATTCAATTTGATTATACAATGTAGACATTGACTATACTCAATCTTGATATCAATCAAGTTAAAGATGAAGGAGTTCAATATTTGAGTGATGCACTACAATCAAACAAGGTAAGGAAAGTACCTTATTGATTTATTTCATCTTGATAGTTTTTTCTTCAATTTAGACACTCACTACGCTCATCCTCTCTCGAAATGACATTGGAGTTCAAGGTATACAAATTCTGAGTGTTGCATTACAATCGAATACAGTAAAACAATGAATACTTTCATATTTATTGTTCCTTTGTCGTTTCAGACCATCATTAAACTTGATCTGTTTGGTAATAAAATTGGTAAAGAAGGATCACAATACTTGAGTAATCTATTAAAATTAAATAAAGTAAAAAGATATTCTTTTGATTTTTCTCAAACTGTTATTTCTTCTGTTGATGTAGACACTTACTACACTCAATCTCTCTCGAAATCAAATCGGAGATGATGGTGTACACCATTTGTGCGATGCATTGCAATTGAATAAGGTAAGAAAAGTATTCTTTTTTAACTTACTTAAAATAAATGTTTCCATTCACATATGTAGACACTTATTACACTGAATCTCTCTGAAAATGAAATCGGAAATGATGGAGCACAATATGTGAGTGATGTTTTACGATCAAATGAGGTAAGAAAAATATCCTGTAAATCTATCCTTGTATTAATGTTTATTTTTTGGTATAGACACTTACTATACTCAATCTCTCTTGGAATGAAATCGGAAATGAAGGAGCACATTATCTAAGTGAAGCATTACGATTAAATAAGGTGAGAAAAGTACTAAATTCATCTACTTGTACTAATATTTATTCATTGATACAGACATTAACTTCACTCAATCTTTTTCTAAATCAAATCGGTGACGTAGGAGCAAAATATTTGAGTAATGCATTACAATCAAATATGGTAAAAAAAGTACCTTATTAATTTGCTGCGAATTGATGTTTTGCTGTATTTTCAGACACTTACGAAACTGAACCTGGGAAGTAACAGAAAGATCGAAACTCAAGGAGTACAATATTTGACAGAACTAATGAGCAAAAATAAGAATATTAATGTAAATTTATGGTATGGGAGAGTCAACATGTGATGAATTGTGATCATTGACATTATCTAAGTAAAAAACAGTCTTTTCTTTTCATTATATCAAGAAATGAAATCATTTTTAATGAAAAAGTTTTGTAAAGTCTGAACTAATTGATGAAAGTTAATCCATGAAATTTTCGAACTGAAATATGTAACAAGTAATGATTAATTTATTTATTCCTAACGAGGGAATCTCCCGAAGTGCCTAACACCGGTTTCCTTCATTCACACGTTGCTTGATAAAGGGCCTAAAGATAGGAAAAAACTCAAAAGAATTTAGACTGACAGCTCTTCCTTGAAAAATTATTTGGTTATTTCATTCTTGTCTTTCAAGATTTTTGTTTCTTTGTTCAAAAACAAGAACTCTTGAGCCTCAAGAAATCTGATTGTTGTTTGAGAACTTTGAAATCAAGGAAACTCAATGCTGCGTGAATTATTTCATGATCCATTCGAGAATGGACATCGTGTACGATCTGGCACATAGATATCTCTCACATTAGAAAGACACTTTCTTCATCAAATATCTTTTACAAATAGAATGACAGAAAAAAAAACTATATACAAACTGTTTATCGTGATTATACTGTTAACAGAAGTTAAAGAAAACGAACCAAAACACGCTTACAATAAAAACAAAATCTCAATATTTGTAATAACTGTCATAGAAATGGAAGAAATATATAACTTTTAAATAAAAACTACATTGGAAAATGGTACATTTTGGTTGACACTAAGAGCTTCAGAAAGCGAAAAACAGACTTCTTTAACATTTTGAAAGGAATCAGGGTTTGTTTTCAAATATCCCAACTGATATCACCCATGAAGATTCATTGGATCAAGTCGCTTTAAATATTTCATTTTGGTATATAACATTTCGGTCCTCTGTCCATCCTAGTAATCACTTAATAGCAGACATTTCTTTTTATCAACCAAATGCACAAGTACATGATCACTCCAATATTGTGCAAGAGTAATTGTTAATTTTCCTGATTTCTTGCCTAAAACATTGAGGAAAACACATTTAACATTTATTTTTCGGCCTTTCTTCTTTCGTGGAGTCATACTCTTTGCGTTCTATTCATCGTCAATCACAAAACAATGATAGAAAAACATGTAAAGTTCAAAGGAAAAAGAATAAACATGAAGACTTAGTTAACAGATGACTTACAAGTAATTATTAGATTATCCACATGAAATAGGCTTTGTCTGATAGTTTCACTCATATATCTATTCGGTTCTTTAAGGTATACACACAATTAACCGACCAAAGTACTATCCAATGACACATTTAGCTGCACCGTATATCTATGAGTTGTATTGTGTAGTGATCGAACTTTGGCAAGTGTTAGCTTTTCATCTTCAAACGAAAATGTCCAATTGGAATATATTTCCAGTTCCAAACCAGATTGATCCCTGTTTAATACGTAACGAGAATCATGATCCGGAAGCATCCTTTGTACGCCGGAGACAAAATCATCAGCTGATTTATTGATTTCGTCCATGCTTGAGCGTGAGGGTGAGGGTATTTAAACAGATGAATCCAATGTTCACTGAAACACACAGAGAAAAGCGTTAAAAAAGATGCTTTTCATCTTCTTCGTCACATCTCTACACATTTTGTTCTATCATGTCAAACAACATGAAGAGTAGAAACTGTGTAGGAGACTGTAAGAGAAAAGGCTACAAATATAAAGTCTCAAACAATACTGTTAGTGTAATCTTACTTTCCACAAAATATTTCATTATTTATTTCACGTGCCTTTTGCAATCTCCATCTTTTAAAATCTATGTTGTGTATAAGCAGTAATTGTTCACGTACTTTCTCAAATGATTCATAAAGGAATGAATCAATTTCTTCAAGTTTTTTGTTTCTTTGTGCCTTGATTTTCAATGTATTTTAGAAATGTTCGAATGTAGCTTCTATTCTTGACTTTTTTGAAACGATTCCGAATACTCGACCGAGAATGTTTCCTTTTACCAGTATTAAAATTGGTTTTATCGTAAAAATCAGCGACTTTCCACATATACTGGACCGAAAATTCGTGTAGTAAATTGTTTTCCTCATCATTATTAGCATCTTTCGTGTAACTTTCATCTTTCTCTTCGGCTTCTTCATCAAAACTATCATTAAAATCTAACGTCCGCTCTTTTTCAAAATTATACTGGGAGTAATTGAAGATCGATTGAATATCTTCAAAAATGTTTCGTGCCACATCTGTAAGACATTGTAAGAGTTTATCATTTTTCTTGACTGTTAGTTCCGTCTAAAACAAGAATAAGTAATAGTAGTCTTAAAATTAGTCGTACCTCCCTTAATCTGTTTGCTGTTAACTTGATTCTTGCAAACATCGTCTCGTTTGTTTTAGACAATACCAAAAGATAATTGTATCCAATATACACACATATTTTATTGTAAAAAATCAACAACTATTAGGAAAGGATAGGAGAATACCTGATGTTATGAAAAAATGTTTATGATGTCATAGAAAAATAGAATGGTACGGATGATAGAAAAGTGCATATCACATGATGGAAGAGTACATGATGTAATGGAAGTAGAAGAACCATAACATATAGTGGAATGCATAAATGTGATGAATTATATCAGCTGATCATAATACTCGTTGATACCATTCATCATAATCAATGTACTTACTCTAAAGATTTGTTGTTTATTTGTAAACAAAGTCAATTACATAGTACCATGTACTCTCTATCACAAAATGTTAATAATCATTTAACAAAGGATGAAAATGAAAACAGAGCACATAGGATTATATAAAACCGCAGGAAGACAGCACTTTAATCAAGTACAGGAGTGTAATTTTTCTTGGCAAGCAAAAATCCTGTAAATCTAAAATAAAACAACCAAATAGTTTAAAATTTTCAGATGAATCAGCAATGCGTGTAATCTCGTAGTGCGGAAAATTTTCAAGTGTATACGGTCTTTTTTGGCTGAATTGTAAGATTTTTAATTTTCAGTCATTTTGGCTGGGAAAAACAAAATGGACCATAACTTTTTAAAGAAGAGCTGTCAATCCAGATCCTTTTTTAGCTTTTTTCTATCTCGATGCCCCTTATCAAGTAACGTGTGAATGAAGGAAATCAGCGTTGGGCACTTCGGGAGGTTTCCTCGTAAGCATAACCCTATTGAAAACTCTAAATATATTGACCAACTCTATCAACGCAAATCAGATAGACAAAGGATGACCAACATGCAAACAATATCGAAATTCCTATATTCACTAACAAGGACAATCTTAAGAATACCGATCATATATAGTAATTCGTATGTTTTAAAATTTCATATTAAATTAAATCACTATTGGTATAGTATCTTCAAAATCCACCTGATGACATCTCAGCAAGATAGAAACAATTGTTGTCATACAATGCCATTATTCCTACTCACCCTCACCCCACCCAAGATTGTCGTACGATTGCTTGAATCAAATTTCATTTGAAAACTCAACATCTGACAAAATTATATGCTAGACTGAAACGCACTGCAGTAGCTTCACTTCATATTTCTTGTCTCTATGTAAAAATTATTGATTCTCAACACACACCCACACTAAAAAAGGAATTGAAAGAAATATAAGTAGCACTAAATGGGAGTTAGAAATAATAAATCAATGAAAAAAAATCAAAATAACAGTTCAAATATTAACAAGTCTGTAAGAAAATCTTTAAATTGTCAGTTCCTTCGTTAGCAACAGCAAAATCCAGCATTCCATCATTGTCCAAATCACCAACGGAAACTGAGAATGGATGAGATCCATAGCCGATCGAAAAAATCTTTACATTTGCAAAGGAGCCATTCCCATAGCCAAGTAATACTCCGATGCTACTCGTACCATAATTAACGACAATAATATCTAAGAAGCTGTCGTTGTTGAAATCGTCAACGGCAACAGTGATTGGTTCAGACTTGAAACCGGTCGTAAACGTTTTCTGGCTTGAAAAAGAACCATTGCCCCATCCAAGAAATATACCAATAGTGTCATTGTCATAATTCGCGACAACAATATCAAGTATGGTATCGTTGTTGAAATCACCAACACTTACAGAATATGGAGGAGAATCAGTTGGATATGTCATTTGATTTCCGAAAGAACCATTGTCATATCTCAGAAAAATACCGATATTTTTAGTACCTAAATTCGCCACTACAATATCTACGTAACCATCATTATTAAAGTCTCCATTGGCGAATGATCTAGGTCGAGATCCATGGCCAGTTATCAGGCTCGTATGTTTTAGAAAACCTTCATTGGGATATCCGAGATACACACTAACACTATTCTCATTCGCATTAGTGACAACGATATCGAGCCGGGTATCATTATTAAAATCACCAACAGCTATAGAGAAGGGACTTAAGCCGCTTGGATATATCATTTGATCTACAAACGACCCATCACCATATCCGAGAAGGACACTTATAGCGTTATCATTCCAATTAGGAACAACAATATCCAGTCGGGCGTCGTTGTTAAAGTCACCGACAGCTACAGATGTTGGGATACCGCCAGTTGAATATGTCTTTTGATTAGCAAAAGAGCCATTTTCATATCCCAGAAGAACACTTATACTGTTGTTACCAGAATTGGCAACGACGATATCCAGTCGGTTGTCGTTGTCGAAATCACCAACAGCTACAGAAACTGGAGTAGTGCCAGTTGAATATGTCTTTCGATTTGAAAAAGAGCCATTTCCATATCCTAGAAGGACACTTATAGTGTTGTCACCATAATTAGCGATAACGATATCCAGATTGGTATCGTTGTTAAAATCACCAACGGCTACAGAGAATGGATTAGTGCCAGTTGAATATGTCGTTTGATTTGCAAAAGAGCCATTTTCATACCCGAGAAGAATACTTACATTATTGTCATTACCATTAGTAACAACTATATCTAGTTGGGCGTCGTTGTTAAAGTCACCGACAGCTACAGATTGTGGGAAAAAACCTGTTAAATATGTCGTTGGATATGCAAAAGAGCCATTACCACATCCTAGATGGACACTTACAGTGTTGCTAAAAGCATTAGCAACGACAAAATCCAAATTGGTGTCGTTGTTAAGATCACCAACAGCTACAGATCGTGGGTAAAAATCTGTTGAATATGTCGTTTGATTTGCAAATAAACCATTGCCATAGCCGAGAAGAACACTTACAGTGTTGTTATCGGTATTAGCAACGACGATGTCTAAATAGGTATCCTTGTTGAAATTACCAATAGCTACAGAGCGTGGATTAGAGCGTGTTGAATATGTCATTTGAGGATAGAAAGACCCAAGATCATATGTAACAAGTACATCTACATGATTGATATTATCATATGCGACAACAATTTCTGAACTTCCATCTTTGTTGAAACTACCAGCACCTACCATCAATGGAGCGAAACTGAACTGTACACCATAATTTCTTCGATTTTCAAACGTTCCGTTTCCACTTCCCAGAAATGTAACAAGATTTTTAGTAGCATGATTGGCCACTGCTATATCTGCTTGGCCATCATTATTGAAATCATGGATAGTAATTGAGTATGGATGAGAATTAAATCCCGTTGAGAGCACCGTTTGGTTTCCAAAAGTGCCATTTCCACGTCCAAGAAGAATACCTATGTTATTAGTACCATAATTGACAACGACGATATCTAATACATTATCATTATTCAAGTCAGAAAAGACAAAACTTTGCAAACGAGAACCATCGGCAGATGTAAATGTAATTTTTTCTTTCAGAGCTCCTCTGTCATACCGAAGTAGTATACTCATTGTGCCGTCGCTAAGATTCACGACGACGATATCCTGTCTGGTGTCATTGTTAAAATCACCAACTGCTATAGATATTGGATTAGTGCCAGTTGAGCATGTTGTTTGATTTGCAAACGAGCCATTTCCATATCCGAGATGGACACTCACACTGCTACTACCAAAATTAGTGACCACGATATCCAGTCGACTGTCGTTGTTAAAATCACCAACAGCTACAGAAATTGGAGTAGTGCTAGTTGAATATGTCATTTGATTTGCAAAAGAGCCATTTCCATATCCGAGAAGGACACTTACAGTATTGTCATTAGCATTAGTAACGACGATATCCAGATGACTGTCGTTGTTAAAATCACTAAGAGCTACAGATTGTGGGTTAGAACCAGTTGAATATGTTGTTTGATTTGCAAATGAGCCATTTCCATATCCACGAAAGATATTTACAGTGTTGCTATCGGAATTAACAACGACGATATCCAGATTGGTGTCGTTACTAAAACCACCAACAATTACAAATATTGGGCCAGTGCCAGTTGAGTATGTTGTTTGATTTGCAAATGAGCCATTTCCATATCCGAGAAGGACACTTAAAGTGTTGTCATCGGAATTAGCAACGACGATATCCAGATTGGTGTCGTTGTTAAAATCACCAACAGCTACAGAAATTGGATTAGTGCCAGTTGAATATGTCGTTTGATTTGCAAATGAGCCATTCCCATATCCGAGAAGGACGCTTACAGTATTTTCATTAGCATTAGTAATGACGATATCCAGATGAATGTCTTTGTTGAAATCACCAGCAGCTACAGAGGTTGGGCTAGTGCCAGTTAAATATATTGTTTTATTTGTAAACGAGCCATTGCCATATCCGAGAAACACATTTACGGTATTTTCATCTCGATTAGCAACGATAACATCCAGATGGTTATCATTATTAAAATCATCAACAACTATAAAGTATGGTGCATAGCCAGTTGAATATGTCGTTTGAATGGGAAAAAACTCGTCATAACCAAGCATGATACTTATAGTGTTGGTATCATTATTGACAAAGGCAATGTCTGAACGATTATCTCTGTTTAAATCACCTATGGCAATTGAGATTGATGAAGAAGATCCAGTTGAATACATTTTTGGGCTTGCAAAGGTGCCATTGCCATATCCGACAAGTAGAGCTATATTATCACTACCATAATTAGCCACGACTAAATCCATTCGATTGTCGTTGTTGAAATCATCAATGCCGATAGAATATGGAGAAGCAATACCAAGCGAATAAGTCATTTGATTTGTAAAAGATCCATCGCCTTGACCCATGAATACACTCACACTTTTATTTCCATAGTTGGTGACAGCAATATCTTGCATCTTGTCGTTGTTTAAATGACCAACAACAAGTGAGTATGGATGAGAATTTAGACCTGTTGAAAATGTTATTCGATTTGCGAAAGTACTATTACTAGTTGCAAGTAGTATACCAACATTGTTTGTACCATAGTTGGCGATAGCAAGATCCATCTGTTTGTCGTTATTAAAATCACCACTGACAACTGCAGATGGAAAAGAATCATAACCTGTAGAGTATGTGCTTGGTTCTAAAAAATCTCCATTTCCATATCCATAAAAAATGCTTATACTGTGTGTGCCGTAATTAGCAGTGATAATATCTAGTGCTGCATCATTGTTGAGATCTGCTATATGAATCCAAATGGGACGAGATGATGTAACTGAAAGTACCGTTTGGTTCATAAAAGTCTCATTTTGGAATCTAAGAAGTACAACGATGCTGTTTGTACCGAAATTTGCGACGGCAATGTCCAATCGATGATCATTGTCAAAATCGCCAACAGCAATCATGCACGGAGCAGATCCAGAACCGATCAGATGCTTAACTGGTTTTGCTACAGTGCCATCACCATATCCAAAATATAGAGCTATGTGATCAGCATCATAATTAGCAACAGCAATATCTAGCCAAGTGTCATTGTTAAAGTCGCCCATAGCAACCGATCGTGGACCATACTTATATTCAATTGGATTTTGAGTAGTTGCTTTAAAATTAAGTTCACATTTTGGAACTAAATAATAAAACAACAAAGAAATAAAGACTAATCAACTACAATGATTGAACTATCTTCGATGAATTGTATTAATCCGGATGGAAGTTAACACTTTTCAAGAAAACCTCAATGGCTCTCACAAATATCATCACTCACATTACTCATTGTACGCTCACTTTCATTTCCTTACCAATTCATTGGCAAAACGTATGGTGATTGTCAGTCAACAGACATTCTAACTAATATGACATAAGAAAGAATCATAAAGTAATCCTAACTATGTGATCACAATCATTATCATATCTATCTTACAGGTTCTTCTATAACGTGTCATTGGACATAAACATACCGCAATGACAAGGATTTTAAAGCATTTCGAAATCAAAAGTATTCTAATGATGTTATGCTCTAACCATTCTCTAATTGCATCATGAATTCTTTGCATCGATAATTAACATTAAAATCAGGAATAGACAAGTTTTCCACTTGTATCTGGGAATATTCGATTGATAGTTCAACAAATTCTTATCAATAGTATTTGAGGGATGAATTGAGCGATTATTCATTTCTGATGTTGCCTATTGAGATCTGTGATTCTTCATTATCTGATCATACTTTATTATTATAGTATGGCCTCTATAGCTACTTAGGGTATACCAAAAGTTCTAAGCCCGATGTTTAAAATTTTT
>JAJEKB010009029.1:0-12127 GCA_022393335.1 Macrotrachela quadricornifera | reverse complement strand
AGTAAAAACAAAAATGTCCATGCTTTTTTGACCGCACACTGTATTATATTTAATTATAAAAATTTTCAATTTTTAGTTTTCAACTTATACAAAAGATAATTTAAATAAAGCATTAGTTATCTGTATAATTGTTCATAAAAAACTACCCCATCCATCCGCAATTAATATATCTGTTGTTGCACCATTAATGATTGCATCTAATGTATTATGTCTTTATTATGATGGTGAAATATTTTATATCCTTTCATCAAAAGGTTATATTAATAATTATTATAAATCATCTGATAATTTAACTGATTATAATTATTTAAATACATTAAATATAAATGAATTATTTCATAATATTGAAATATATGAACATACAAAAATACCTGATGATTATATACCAATTCGTGATAATGAAAAAGAAATAATTGCAATTAATTTTAATCAATTAATAAATACAAATGATGTTAATTCAGTTGTAGATTTAACTGAAAATGATTGGAAAACATTAATACAATATGGAAAAATAGGTAATAAATTACATGAATTACGTACATTTATAACTCATATGAAAAATCAATCAATAGAAATTGATAAAGAATTACATAAAAAAAATTTTGATTTTAAATATTCTAAACAACGTGATGAAATAATTTCAAAAATTATTGAATTAAAATTAAATGAAATAAATAATATAAATGAATTAAATCAACTTCGTCAACAACTTCATTATATATCTGATCAAGCTAAAATTGAAGATATAGAATATCTTAAATATATTAATATAAATCTACATAAAACTCGTCAATATTGGAATAATATACAAAATTTAATTCATGAACAAGAAATAGGTTCTTATTCAATTAATGATTTTACATTTTCATCAAATCGAGCAAATCGTGCGAAAATTTTAACTATAAATGATGATGAATATTCTGATATATTAAATATTTTAGATCATACAAATGTTCCTTTATTTGAATGTGCTATTTGTATGGAACAAGGACCATATGTTTTATGGTTAAAAGAACCAAATAATCTTGAAGATTCTACAAATGATTTTATTATTAATTTTCCATTAAATGGTAATGACAATTTACTTAATTGTTTTGTTTCAAATCCTGTTTGTGGTTATTGTGCACAATCTTATATAAATGCAACTAAAAATAATACAAATCAATTAATAACTCTCTATCGTGAATCATGTTCTGGTTTTATACCATTAAATTGGTCAATAGAATCTAATCGAAAATTTGCATATCATATATTATATAAAATATTAACAGGAAATAAAATTCTTCATCATATACAAATGTTATTTTTATCTATGATTGATGATTTTAAATCAAATTGGTTTAATAAAGAAATAAAAGATTATTTTATTAAACAAATTATTGATAATATATATACAACTGATACATTTTCTGATGAAGGTAATCGAATGTTATTTATAAATGCATTAAAACAAATAATTAAATTTGAAGATAAATTATTTCGACAACCATTTAAAGCTGTTTGTAGAATATTAAATTTTAATTATATATATCATCAATTAGATAAAGAATTAATAAAAATATTATTAAGAAAACGTTTTACATTATTATGTATTGAAAATCAATGTTCAAAAACAAAATTTGGTCCAGAATATTTAACTATTATTAAACAAGATATATATGATATGATTTTTGATACATTATGTGGAATTCCTCTTCAAGGTTCATTCAAAAAAATTGATATTAATAATGAAAAATTTAAAGAATTTTTAGGTAAATCTTATGATATTCTTATTAATTCTATTGATAAACTTACAAATAATATTGATATTAATTATTCAGAAATATTTTCACCTGAAATTATATCATTTATTTTATATCTTTTAACAACTGTATTTGTACATGATCGACCTATGAAATTATATACTGATTTTACTTTAAAACATCGAGCATTACGAGATAATATGGAAATTGAATGGTTAGATTTTGTAAAACAAGTCAATGAAAATGTATTTGGGAATTATTATTCAATATCAAAATCAATTTTTCCTGGTTATTCAATTAATCTTGGACAATTTTCTTGTCCAAGTAAATTATTTTTTAACGATGAACCATTATGGACAAAAGATATTGAAAATAAATATATTAATATAACAATATTAATGAATGAAATAAAAAAAATTCTTGATGAAAAATTAAAATCTACATATGGAAATTCAATTCCAAGTTCATCAAGTGCACATACTATTTTACATATGACTATTGCTAATATAATTGAAAATAAATATCCTAATGAACAAATAATTAATGAACAAATGATTATGGATTGTATGATTCAAATAGGTCGAACATCAGGAAAAAAAGGAAATATTTATGCTGATTATTTATTTCCATCTGTTGTTTTAACAATTGAAGATTATTTAAAATTTCGTAAAATAACAAAAAATATGATTAAATATGATAATGAAACATTATCACGTTCATATCAGTATAAAATATTAACTGAATTAATTTCTAATAATATGGAATATAATGAAAAAACAAATGAAATTTTATTTGAACCATTTAAATTAAAAATTCCAAATATAATTCAATTAAATACTAATCATATTGATTTTAATCATTTAAAAAATCGTGTTCAAAAACTTTATATTAATTCAAGAAAAAATTCAAATAATAATATTAATCAAACATGTATGAATATTGAAATAAAAGATTTTATTGAATTTGAATATAATATGAATCCTGATGATCTTTTAGCATTATGGGCACAGTAAGTATACGATTTATAGATGTATAATTATTAATTAAATAAAATTTTTTACTATTCTTAGAGAACAACAAAATATTGTTTCATCAATTATTACTGATAATGATCAAATAGAACAACCAATAAAATATATAGCTGGATTAGATATTAGTTTTGTTAAAACAAATGATAAAGCAGTTGCATCAATGGTTATATTTGATTATCAAACATTAAATATTGTTGCTAAAATAAGTGTTAATTGTAATATGAAAATTCCATATATAGCAAGTTATTTAGCTTTTCGTGAAGCTCCAGTATTTATGAAATTAATTGATATTCAAAAAGAACATTGTCCTCATTTAACACCACAAATTATTTTAATGGATGGAAATGGTGTTTGGCATCCACGTCGTGCAGGTATTGCATCACATTTTGGTGTTTTAAGTGGTATTCCATGTTTTGGTGTATCAAAAAATGTTCTTTATGCTGATGGTATAACACGAGAAAAAATTGAAGAATTATTAATTGAAAAAGCACCTAAAGAAGATCAATATATTGAAGTTATTGGTGATAGTGGATATATCCTTGGTTTAGCTTATAATGTAACTGGTTTTGTTAAAAATGCTGTTTATATTAGTGTTGGACATAAAATAACATTAAAAACAGCTTGTGATATATTTAAAACAGTGACTAAATATCGTATTTGTGAACCAATACGACAAGCTGATTTACTCAGTAGAGAAATGGTTGCTAAACTTACATAAAGAAAATTTTATTTAAATATATATCGATTTAATCTTCAATATTACTTAATAAAAATAAAAATCCATATAGTTCTTTATCTTTTAAATATGTGTCTCTCGCATGAAACCTACTAAAATAAAATCAGACAATATCAAAGTGTGACCCAGAAAATCTTAAAATTCTGTATTTTCTTAACAAAATTTTGGTAGTATATTCGAGTAAAAGGTGCCTACCTTCACTATATCGATTCTGAAAATACTTTTATACGATGGAACTTAATGATCTCTATCCAATGGTGTATACTCAGATCTTCAATAGCTCAGTGTGAGTTTCAGAGTTCCTCTAGGATCACCGATCAGCCCAAAAATCACATTTCAAGCTATCGAAGATCTGAATATATCATTGACTAGATCTTATTGAGTTCTATCGTATAAAAGTATCTTCAGAATTGATACAGTGAATATAGGTACTTTTTACTCGAATATGCTACCAAAATTTTATTAAGAAAATACAGAGTTTTGAGATTTTCTAGATCACACTTTGAACTAGGGAAAATCTGATAGCATTATGGGATACAGTTCGTCGAGCTGTATAAGATACACTGAAGAATTGCTTAGGCACAGATAAATAAGCGGATGTTCGCTGAAAAAAATCGAATCTGCCATTGACTTCACCGACGTATTAATTTTACCAGAAGAATAAATTCAGCAAATAAAGACTCATAATTTATTTCATAAAATATTATTCAATTTCTTGTCTCATGATGACTGCATAACATAAACATTTAAAAACCTTGTATCATATAATTATATCTTTGTCCTTTATCTTTATGTACGTAATATTCACATGTAATGCATACAGTGATGATATACTATCAATGTATGGACATATTCTGCATTTTTTTGAATTGAAAATGTGTTGTTCAATTCTTTACTACATTTTTACTTTTACATTATGAAATACAATTTTCAAAATATTAATAAAATTATTATCATCACATGTTTCATACAATTATTATTTATTCGTGTCAATCATACTCAAGTAAGCAAAAAATGAGTGAAGACTCTTGACATGACGACTCATCTTTTGAAGAAATGTCCTTCAAACAGATTTGCATTCGTGAAGAATGTCCTTGAACTCCGTCATGTGCTAGTCCAATTTGTCCTTTGAAACCATCTAGACTAGTTCAAAGACTAAAAAAAGAAAATCATAGATGAATTTGAACACCCGACCCGACAGTATTCCAAATCGGACGGGCATCCTAATGACACACTAGGATCATGAAATAGACTGACGTCATTTTATACAATTTAAATCACAGATGGACTCTTTTCCCTCCATCTGACAATTGGAAACCAGTCGATATCATATGACTTGGACTAGTCTGAAGAGTCTTTAATAGCAATCAAAGTAAAGAATATACCGCTCACTCCAATCCAGACTAGTCTAGAAAACTCTAGATAATCCACTTTCTTTGGACTATATCTTGTCAATTCGTTTAAATTGATCAATGATGAAAAATACAATGAGTAGAATGCAAGAGGAAAATTTTTGGATATCAATATCATTTGTTATATACTCAATGAATAATATCAGATGCATTTAAACGATGAACTAGATAGTAGAATAGCAATCTTTTTATTGCCTTTCTTGTATTCAAATCTTTTTCGACTGAAAATTAAGATTGATCTCTTATATTATGAGTATGATAATTAGTAAAATGCATTTTTTCATATTAAAACGATGTCGATCATCAAGATATTATGAATATTTTTCAAGGTAGAACAACAATCAGAGAGTCTGCTATAATTAACCATGAGATCAAAGATAGATAGTATACTTTGTGGATTCCTGTCCTTATACATTTTATTATATTTTGTTTTTTCATACGTTGAAAATGTAAGAGTGTATGAGAGCTAAGAAAAAAATTAAAAACAAGCATAATGAACAATATTCATCACGTAGCAAGGAGAATGTTAATTTTTATTTTTTTAAAATGATTAGATGTACTATATTCAAAAGAGACTAAAGAACAAATTTTAAATTTTTTTATATCATTATTTTAAATTTAAGAGTATATTTAAATTAAGCAAAGCTAATTTAATTGTTGAATGAAGATACTATTGTTTTAATCGAAAATTAATCCATGATAGAGAAAAAAAATCTAGATAGTTTTTATATTATTACATTTAAAATTTATCTTTTTAAATACAACTAATTATTCCCAGTTAATGATAATCAAAAGATATTTTTTGGATTTAGTTTGTTAGTGTTATCCAAATAATATCTTATTCCGTAGAAAAAATTTTTTTATTTAAATGTTAACATAAAAAGCTTTGACTAAAACTGCGTTAAATAACGTTTTGGAATGATTATAAACATGTAGAAGTTCATGATTTGATCATATAGCTCGATGGTGTGAGCAATGAGTAAGTAATGCGTTGTACGCATGTTCGAATCTAATCTTCTGAATTACATATTTTTATTTAAACTAGTCTAGACTTACCCACTACACGTAAGATTACAACCTCTTCTGTGTATCGTCCCTTACGCCCTTACTTGTTCAGTTTTAAATTCATTTCAGACGGTCGTCATGTCTAGCCGTTGTCTAGGATTAGTCTGCATATTAGAAAAAAACGCTATGTGTCAACTGGCTTCAGACTACTTCTAGACGAGTCTCTCGCAAAAAAAGACTAGACTGTTTACGTATAATGTTGCTCGTCAGTCGTGTGATTTAGACGAGGCTTCATGACGACCAAAAACTTCGTACTAGCTATGCCATAGTCGCATTTCAGACAAAAATTAGGCATGACGGGTCGATATGAAAAGGTAAAAGGCGAGTCATTTAGCCCGCCTTTTTGTTCACTTGAAAGATATATATAGTGTTGACCAAAACTCTCTCATCTCCTGAACTCCATCAATATCTCAAGCTTTTGTCTTGAAATTTTGGCTGCACTTTGAATTCGGCGAGACGCGTCATCCGAAAGTCTGACTCATAAGCTTTATCCAATAAAATTTTTATCACAAAGATCTTTCAAATTGCTGAGATATTACATTGTCAAGGGATACCTACTGAATCTCAATTTTCATGATTTTCAATTCGAAGTAATAAAAATCACGTTTATATTATCCAAATCTCTTGAAAATTTTATCTCAGCATTCTTATAAGTCTACAAATATTTTCTGAAAATTTTAGACTTATAGCATGTAATAAAATGACGATATCATGATTTTACTGATGTACACTCTACCAATCACTTATACTTCAATGAATTGAAATGTGCTTTCTATCCAACAGTGTACATATTAAAACCTATATTTACCACTCAAAAAATTTTCTGGATATCGTTTTCTACTAGAATATTATCATTTTTCTTTTATAGAATATAACTGATACTGATTAACTATACAAATGGAGAAAAAAAAATATATTGTAAGTAAAAATTTCATAGTGTGTTAATGAAGCAATAATAGGCTTAGCTTTAAGATCATCATATTTAATGATTTAGAACAATAATCACCATTAACTATAACTTTTTAAATCGCTATTATAATAAATATTGGAAATTCTATAGTAAAACTATACGCATATCAGAAAATTTCATTGAATAGAAGAATATAAATTACATAGAAAATCTTTCTTATTGTTTTTTATTCATATATGATGATACAAATTATACTGAAAATGAATTAGATTAATACATCGTGCAGTCACCGCTGCATTAATAACACTTTCGATGCGATATTTCATGCTAAACATTGGATTTTCAACAAGTTCTTTTGGTAATAGATTGCATTCCTGTTTTATTGTCTTGATTAATTCTTTTATATTCGATGGTTTTCTTTTGGATAATTTTATTTTTAAAAGTACCCAAAGATTTTCCATTGAGTTTAAATCGGAACAGAAGACTGCCAATGGCAACTGTTTTATATCATGTTGTGCCATCTAGTCTCTTGAGAACGTTGAGTGATGTCTGAGACTCTTGTCTTTGATTAAAAGTCAGTTTTTACTACGGTCAAAAATGGTTCTAGCTATTGGCAAGGATCCTTTTCGATAAATTTCATTGCATAAGAAATGACTGCGAAGATTTTATTTAAATAAGATATTTTTTTGCAAATCCTTTTGCTGTCATACAGCCCCAAATATTGATCTTTAATGGGATTTTTACTGTTCCTCTAACAGTTCTATTACCTGTGAATTGATAATGTATATGACGGATAGTAGTTAAACGAAATGTTGTCTCATCTGTTGCTATAACATTATTCCAATCTTGATTTCGAACCAGCTTTGCTCGGTGTAAGCGAACTGTAGATATTTTGGTGTTAAAAGTGGTTTAGGTAATGGCACACAGTATCGAAGACCAGCATTTTTTAATTCTCGACAGGTTGTTCTTTCACTCAAAATCAAATTGTGCTGTTGCACGTGGTCTCAAATTTTTTTTACTAGTTGGTTCTTCGACATCAAATGTCGCATCAACGAAAAACTCGTCATCTTCTTGATTTATCGCCAAAATATTTATCAAGTTTCCACCGTGTCAACAATTTTTTAACAGTTGACGTATTGCATTTCAACATTTTGGCTATTTTTTAATTCCAAAATATAGTTCATACTTATGCTTCGATAGAAAAACAATTTCATAACGTTTATGAATAAAAAGCAACATAATTTCTTCTTTAATAATTTTATTTCAAAATCACGAGTATAGCAAATAAAATAAGTGTATCACTTGTAATAGAACAGAAAAAAAATGAACAACTGGATGGTGACTATCATGGTTTTATAACGATGAAGAAAAGAAATAATCTACTCACATATTCTATTACTATTATAACAATAACAAATAATACTTCACAATGGCAGACGTTCGCAATAGCTAATATTAGGTTAATCTGATATCATTGGATAGAGGATGCAGACATATAAACAAGTTTTTATTATTATGTTTCAGTAATTTTTTTGTGTCTATACGCGTTTACTTTCACGTATCTTGGCCTTCACTAATACACAATAATGACATATTGTCCACTGTACGAGAAGGAATGTTGATATTATTCTTGTAGTGATTCAGAAAGTTCTAGTTAATGCCGATAATGGTTCTAAATCATTAAATATGATGATCTCAAGGCTAAGCCTATTATCGCTTCATTAACATCCCTAGTCGACTCTCCCCCAGAGGATCCAGGGAGAGTTACTTAAATTCTTTGAAATCCCTGGTGAGTCCACATGGAGTCACCACGCTATTCCTCAGAGAATTCCTGAATTAGAAAAACTCCTTAGGCTATTCCTATATAGCGACTCTCCGAGGAGTTTTCTTTTTACTGATTTAATTATGTTAATGCATAAATGTTTCGGATATATACTAGTATATATTTTTAAATACACTCATATGCTTAGCCGTAGAAACGTCCAGCTGGTACAAAAGAAGAAAGAAGCTGACGTAAAAATATTAGATATATTCGTTTCAAGCTAGAAGGTAAATTAAAAACACTTTTTTTTTAATATAATATATGTAGAAACTATGAAATAAAGTTTCATTATTAAAACAATTTATTGAAATCTAATTTTTATTTAATGAATATTTTTTTAACAGCTTAATCGTTTAGTTACATTCCAGATATTTTTAAATATGAACAGCAATGTTGATACTGAACGTTGTAGAGCTTATCGTCAACGCATCAGTAATGTATTCGATGGTTTTCAAGGCACGGATACAACTCTTTCTCAACAAGGTAATGATATTAGCATTCATCAAAAAGAGAATATAATGCTAATGGATGAATATGAAATGAACTAGAATGATATTAATAATTATTTTTACGAAATGAATGATTTGAATGATGAAATTGAGCTAAATTCCTCTATACACAGTAAGACCATTGATGATTATATTGACAATGAAATAAATCCCACTTCTGAATTAGATTATTCAACAAATACTGATGAAAATGATAATACTCTTCTTTATCGCAATGGTTCTATTTGTCTTCATCGAGTATGTGCCAGCTATTAAAAGTTTTATTGTTAAATACAATTCAACCTATACCATATATAGGTAGGTAGATCGATGGATAGACAGGTAGAGGGATAGATAAGTAGGTGGATAGGTAGGTAGATAGGTAGGTAGGCAAATAGATAAATAAGTAGGTGGATAAGTAGGTAGGTAGGTATATAAATAGATAGGTAGGTATATAGATAGGTAAGTAGATAGATAGATAGATTATCTATTTATCTGCCTATCTATCTATCTATCTATTGATGTACTTTAGTGATAGCAAAATTTCAGTGATAATATCACTGAAATATGTCATGTATTAGTCTATAATGACGCATTCTTTACTTTTTAAGCCACTCCCTAAACAATCCCCAGGAATTTCCCCAAAACTACCTCTTAAATCCCCGGGGTGTGTTATCGGGGATTAGACAAGGGAGAGTGGACTAGGGATACAAGTAACGCTCGTCTAAAGTCTCGCGCAGCTCTTTCTCATAGAAATCGTGTTTCTAAACTACCGTCAAGCTATTCATTTATAAAATTAAAAAAACCGAAGTTAGATTCAAGTTCTTTGACCCCAACTGCCTTTGATCAAACTTCATAAAAACAAATGCTTTTTGTTAGAAACTTGTCATTTATTTGAAAAATTGGTCTATAAAAAAGTTTTAAAAAACTAACATAAAATTCGGGTTCCTCGACCCCGATTACCCTTCGGTCAACTCTTATAGAATAAATTTTTTTTGTAAAAAGCTGGTCTTTTGTCTAAAAAAATTACTCCATAAAAAAATTTTAAAAAATTCATCTCAGATTTGAATTTCTCGACTCCGATTACCTTTCGGCCAACCATTATAAAAAAACTTTTAAAAATGGACCTTAGATTCCAGTTCCTGGACCCCGATTACTCTTCGGTCAACCCTTATAAAAAAAACTCTCTTCTACCTTTACATATTTTTTGGACCAATCAGTGAGGTGCGGACATACAAGCAAGCAAGCAAGCAAACAATTGATGTTTGCAAGACTCTTCTCTA
Source organism: Macrotrachela quadricornifera (assembly GCA_022393335.1). NCBI lineage: Eukaryota > Metazoa > Rotifera > Eurotatoria > Philodinida > Philodinidae > Macrotrachela > Macrotrachela quadricornifera. The sequence continues at coordinate 1,638 of JAJEKB010009029.1, read as the reverse complement.
CGCGAAAGAGAACTATGAAATTTTTACTTATAATATATTTTTTCTCTCCATTTGTATAGTTAATCAGTATCAGTTATATTCTATAAAAGAAAAATGATAATATTCTAGTAGAAAACGATATATAGGAACTTTTCTGAGTGGTAAATATAGATTCTGATATGTACAATGTTGGGTAGAAAGAACATTTCAATTCATTGAAATATAAGTGATTGATAGAGTGTACATCAGTAAAATCATGATATCATTATTTTATTACATGCTATAAGTCTGAGATAAAATTTTCAAGAGATTTGGATAATATAAACGTGATTTTCGTTGCTTAGAATTGAAAATCATGAAAATTGAGATTCGGTAGGTATCCCTTGACAATGTAATCTCAGCAATTTGAAAGATTTCTTTGATGAAAATTTTATTGGATGAACCTTATGAGTCAGACTTTGGAATGATGCGTTTTGAGGAATTCAAAGTATCTATATAGCTGAGATATGATTAATCAAACTCTATTCCATAGTGTTGAATTAATGTTAGGTTGGTGTCATCAAATACATGCAGCTAAAATTTGAAGATAAAAGCTTGAGATATTGATAAAGTTCCAGAAGTGAGAGACTTTTGGCCAGCACTGTATTTTATAGCAATTTAGTTTTGAGAAAATTGTATATCTGAAAGAAAGAAAAAATAATAAGTTTTAATTAAAAAAAAATTTTGTTAACATAATTATCAAATGCATCTCTATTGACATTACTTGCTTGTGAAATTAATGCAAACATTTTTAAACTAGAGAAATAAGTGAAATGATGATATGAATAAAAATTTACTATAAGCCTTTTTTGTAATTAATATGATATTACCAAGGTTTCTTGTTTTATGTTATTTTGTATTATGTTGTCATTCGTTTTCATCAAATAATATGTGCAAGAGATATACTGTAACTTTTTTATCGTTTTTCTTCCTGTCTAATTGATCGTAAAAAGTAATATTAACGTCAACGTCATGGTTCGTTGTGAAAGACATTGACAAATGAAAATCAAAATGAAGAAGAAGAAGAATAAAAGCATGAAAATTAAGTTGAAAGAATGTTAAAAGTATATTTGTCCTTAGTATAAAAAAATATCATTTTGAAAATATAAATGATGTACGATGAGGGCAAATAACGGATGTCATTTGCTTTTTTTATATGTATAAATAAAAATAAACGATAAATTACGCATTTATTTTTAGGAATTATCATCAAATTAGTTTTATATTTTGATTATTAATATATTTTCGTCTTATCTATGGGTTTACGAAGAATATTAACCAAATCGTTATCCAGCATTTACCGATTTATTTTTTCAAATACCTTCTTTCGTCGGTTATTGATACTTATTAGTGTTATATCAATTGGTTTATTTATCGTTTCATTATCAATTCAAAAAACATCACTCATGTTTCATTCTTATCATACTATTGATTCAAAGCAACAAAATCAAATAAAACAAGAATTTAAATTTCTATTAAATAAAGATGAAAAGTATCGAAAAAATATTCAAATTTTAACTACCAATCGTCAGAATTTGAATATATCTTTAAATAATACTAGTCAAACTCATCCACTGTCTCTATTAAAAAATATAACAGATCCTACGAAAACATCGTGAG
>JAJEKB010009026.1:0-10713 GCA_022393335.1 Macrotrachela quadricornifera | reverse complement strand
TTGGTGTTACAACTATTGGATTTCCTTATGCATTAATTATTACAATGTCATTCTTTACTCAACCAATAGAATATCATTTTCGTATTGCTTTCATATTTATCGATGCATCAATAGTATTTGTAATAATTGCTTTATATCGATTTACAGACCCACTTAAATTGTCTATAAAGAAAATAATCCGAAGACGATCAAATCGAATAGGAAACAGAATAGTATAAATAATTAACATTCAATCGAATTTTAATATTACCTTATGTTATATTTTATTGCATTAATTGAATAAAATTTAAAATACAAGTAATATCCATTTTTCTTTTATAGAAAGAATATTAATATAAAATTGATATTCGAAGAAAACATATTTATTCGGAATCGATAAGTTCATTGTATAGAAGAGAAAGAATATTACTATAGTATTTGTAAAGAAGAATTTTAGATAAGAAGAGAAAATAATTTTCATGCATTAAATACATGCTTACGACTAATTTAGAAAATAAATATGTTACTCATCTTGTTATGCAGGATTAATCCATCGAATAACACAAATACAAAAAACATAATAGAAGATGTCCAGTTTTGAAATTTTCTTTTAGAAACTGTTTTAAAAGTGAACAATTTTTTAGATGTTTGTATTAATGCTTTCGTGAAAAACTTTTATTTTTTATTAGAATTATACCATGAAAAAAAAGCAGCTACAAACAAAATAATATCGATTTTCTTGTTATCGAAATCATCAATCGACTGGGATGAAAGAATTGATTTTGAGGAGCTGCGTGTAACGACTTTCGAGAAACGTCATCTCACTTGATATAGTTGTGTTGAGTGACAATTATTCATAATGACGAATTTTGAAGTTGGATCTTATTGAATTCGATGAGATATCCTGAAAAATTTTGTTGAAAATTGAAGAATATTGAATCTACTTAAGTATTTTGGATCCGATAGAATCGTGCTGGTTTTTTGCCATAAATTATCCAATATTTGATCGTTTACATTCGTGTCCATATCGGAGTTGAGATTGGTAATTGATGTGTGTATGCGATTGTGCCTTTACATTTTGTATGAAATACAAACTCAGTTTAGTTATTTTGTTCATCGTCATGAGATGTACAAAGTAATATACACCAGTCTTTTCATATATTGATAAATAACAGAAAAAATTACAATTAATGTTCAAAATTACAAGTATGAATAAGTACAAGTACTTGAGTCTAATCAGTATGGACTTACTTCAAATGACATAGAAATTATCATGGAAATACTTGAGTTTCAACAAAATTACTTGTCTTAGCTATTGTCTATACGATACTATTCCAAATATTAAGTACATTTTTTCATTATTTACTATATAACACATAGACCTCGTTGTTGATCCAGATCTAAATTAGAAAAATATGTTGGAGATATCTGTAACGTAACAAATGATGTTGTATTTAATCAAATTCAAATAAAGAATATATAGTTTATAAAACATGATAAGTTCATTGAAACGAAGTTATGTTCTCTTATTAATCAGAAATTATGATGTATATAATACAATTTATAATATAAATACATTATCAGAAATTTTTAAATCACTTTTAAAATAAAATGATAAATAAAAATAAAACAATATTATTTTCCTAATTTTACAGTAAAATAATCATATATTTTATTTATAATATGTAATATATGAGAAACAAAAATTTTATTTTTCTTGTAAATTTACAATCAATTCTTCATTTGTCATATTTAGCAGCATTAATAAGAGAAAAATTTGTATTACTTTCTAGAAACAAATACTATTCATTTTTCATGCGATGGTAAATTCCAATTCCTTGAAAATTCAGCTCCCTGTATTTGTAACAGGCATCGCCTGTCACTAGTATCGAATATATATGGCAGTAAAGTATAATTCTTGAGTTTAGATTGGATTGAGTTGAGTAGGGAAATATATCTTCATATAGAATATGTATTGAAACTATTTATGTTGAGCTGGAGTTCTTTAAGAGAGGTCATTAAATTCTTCTGCTTTATAGAAATAAGTGTTACTGAAAATACAACTATCTGCTTGGCTTAAGCTTATATGAGGGATAAATTTGTTGGAAAGGAAGATCCAAGGATATTGCACTGGTTGAGGAGGCCGCAAAAGTGAGATCAAACGACATCGTGTTCTTTCAGCCTCAATTTAAAGTATATAATGTACAGTATATATATGTTCCTTCATTCTACCCAATCCAACCCAAAATATGTAGGAATCGTTTCTATTCCTCACCCTCACACTATGTATACATAGTTTAAATACGTTTCTTTATCAAACTGAAATTTAGAAAACGCTATTGCTTGGCATATGTATTCGTTATAGAATTGCGTTTTTTTTAAATAAAAATCGGTTTCTAGGTGTATAGCACTAATCTATGTTGATCTTATGAAAAGACAAGCATCTTCTTTTATTTTTCTGATTATTTTAATTTGAACTCAATCATATAAATTACAGAAAGTGTTAATATTTATTTAACAATGAGATAAGTGGGGAATATCTTATTAAATTACCACCGCATCCAATCCTCATCCTCTGTAATTTATATGATTGAGTTCAAATTGAATTAATTCAATAGTTTCATGTGATGTTCAAACCCTCAGCACTGGAACTAGACATGGATATACTTGTCTTCGATTTACAGTGCAAGGTTGTGATTTATTGATAATGATCATTTAGTAGGTCGAAATGTCAAAAAAGAAGAAAAGGCAAAGAATTATGATTGAATAAAATATTTTCCACTTATCTCTTTGTTAAATAAATTAGTTGATTATGTTCCACGTCTTGTTCTATCTACTATCTAACGCACATGTTTTTTTCTCCGATCTCGAAAACAATGTAGAAGTTACTTACGATCTAAGTACTATAGTATTTTCAAAATTTTCTTCCGTTATTCAGCCTCATTCGCTTATTAGTGAAAACTAAGAATTGACAAAACAACAGAACCTACAATATGTAATTTCGTAATAAAAGAGAAAAGTATTTTTTATCATAGCAGCATAAACGAACAGAAAAAAAAATGTGCTTTCGATATTTTGTCTGTAAATGTTTTTTTTTGTTTTTAACCAAAGACGGCGATCATTGAAGAAAAGAATGAATTCAAAGTGTATCACCCGCTCGCGTCCTCAAAGTGCACACTATTTGACACGTAGTCTTTTATTATTAAACGTATTTTACGAATAAGAAAAAAAATACACATGTCATGAATGTATATAAAGAGATGCGAGTTTTTTTTCTTTAACATTATTTTCTTCGTTGTTGTTGCAAGAACAAGAAATATATAAAATGTTGTTTTTATTCATGATTCTGCTTCTTATATGCATTGGACTCGCGACCTATTATTGCTTTCAAATATGGCAACGTTATCAGTACTTTAGTCAACGTGGTATTCCAACACCACCTTTCCGTTTCTTTTTTGGTCATATGAAAACGTTATGGAATGCTGCGTCCATTCACCGTCAGCTTGAAAGTTGGACGAAACAATATGGAAAGATCTATGGGATTTATCAAGGAAATGTTCCTACTTTTGTTGTTAGCGATCCTGATTTTCTTCAGGAAGTATTCGTTAAACAATTTAATGTTTTTCATGGACGAAAAGACGATTTTGCGAGTGATAGAGTGCCTAACGTTGCTTCTGTGACGGATGCACGATGGCGTCGCCATCGTCAAGTAATAAATCCAACGTTCTCTGCAGCCAAATTAAAATTGATGAGTCCTCTAATCAACGGATGTATTAATGATTTAATGGAAAAATTCGTTGATCATGTAAACAATGATAATGAATTTAATATCTACTTATATTATAAACGAATGACAATGGATGTTATATGTAAGTATACCTTGATTTCGTCCGTTTTCGAAATTTTTTTCTGCCTTGGAATTATCTCTTAACATGTCCAAGAAAATTTCTGCACATATAATAGTTCATAAAATCTTGCAATCAGATTATGGAAGACTGATTTCTTCTGTAATTACTTCGAGAAAAGCTGAGTTTTTATTTTTCTCCTATACTTGTTCACCTGTAGAATCGAATATACTGACTACAAATATTTGCTCGAATACTGTTAAATTTCCTAGTCATTATTATAGTTTGTGTTAACACAGAGGATCATACTTCGCTTTTGTGTCATATGGTTTTTGACATCCCTCAAGACACAATAAGAAAGAAAAATTCTATATACCAAGAAGATGTTCTGATTGTTATTATATCTGGAACTTTTAGGTCGATGTGCTTTTGGAATTGATACTGATTTACAAAATAATCCAAACAATATATATTTTAAGAAAGTGGAGCAGATTTTCTCGCGTAGCGCAAACTCGAATACTTTTTTCAGACTTGCTCAGCTTATACCTGGATTAGCGAACATGCTTGTTAAACTCTACACTCTCAGCAATGTCGTACGAGTATTCATCAATACCCATCTTCTACCCTTGATATCAAAGAAACAATTGAATGAAATGCCAGAAATGTGGCTCTTAAACCAAATACCTCCAATTATCGAGCAGCGACAGCAAACGCCTACTTCACGGATCGATGTTCTACAACTAATGTTACAAGTAATGACTGATGAAACAATTAATGTAAGTAAATTCTATCAAATTTGAAATACATTTGTTAGCTATTAGTTCTACTTTGGATCTACTAATAGGTTTGATAATTCTCAATAAGATACTACTTATACAAACGAGTGCAAAAAAAAAGTAGAGATTATCAGATCTTGTATGGTTAAACACGTTCGTGAGATGTCTGATGAATTATTGTCCTATATAAAAATATGAAAAGTTTCAGATTTTAATCTTAAAAATTGCACGCTTTCACGGATATTCAAATCAGAAAGATACGATCCTCGGAAATATCTTTTGTCTAGTGGACTTTGTAGTGTTCTTTGTATTGATTATTTTGCTAAAAAATTTCAGAATGTATCAATAAACAAGAATGACATGGTCAAAATATGCATAAATATTAGTTCTATTATCGTAGCAGTTTCTAACTTGCCTATCCGTGAAAGAGTGCCATTCTATGACTAAAATCTGAAACTTTTTCTAATTCCGTAGTTCAGTCTGATCTTTAGGAATGACTAATTATAATCCTAAAACCTGTTTTCACAACCTTTCATTTGATATAAAAATTCTTTATGATATTTTTTAGACTTTAAGCTGTGGAAAGGACGTTAATATTCTTGTGACACGATGTATTTTCAATAGATTTCTGTTCTAGGATGAGGTACAGAGCAGCAGCAGCAAGGCAAACTATCGACTAACTCGAAAAGAAGTTGTCAGCAATATTCTTGCATTTATGGCGGCAGGTTATGAAACAACATCAACTGCTCTGGCGTATGCAACGTATGTACTTGCCAAACATCCAGAAGTTCTTCAGAAACTTCAGGCTGAAATTGACCAACTTTCATTGGACAACAATAATCAATCCGACGAGGAAACAAGAAAAAATCCGGATTATGATATAGTTGCGCAAATGCCTTACATGGACATGTTCGTTTCAGAGGTTTTAAGAATGTATCCTATTGCAAATACAGCAATTCAAAGACGTGCTTTCGAAGATACGGTCGTACAGGGAATTAAAATTGAAAAAGGTAACTATATATTTTTATAGTACGACACATTTTCATCTTTTTCTTAACCGTGCGAGAATCCATAAAAAAGAAAAACTGAATCATAATCTACAAAATATCCCTTTTTGAATGTTAGCAAGTGTTCTAAAAACTAAGAAATCAAAATTGAAGAGAGAAATTACCTTTGCTTTTTTATATTGAATTGACAATAATTTTTATCAGAAATTATCGTCTTAAATGGCATGTCTTTCGTTTTTTTTTGAAGATACTTTAGTGCATGCTGATGTTTATTCAATCCATTTCGATCATGAACTTTGGGGTCCTGAAGATCCATATGTGTTCTTTCCCGAGCGTCATCAAACAAAACGTCATCCGATGGCTTATCTACCATTTGGAGCCGGACCACGACAATGTATTGGCATGCGTTTTGCATTGATTGAGATGAAAATTCTACTAGTACGATTGCTTCGCGACTATTCGATTCTGCCTGGTGAGCATCTCGAAAGCAAATTTAACATCTGTGAAGTGTTGGTCATTGCGCCGAAAGAAGTTTGGGTCAAATTAGTGAAAAGAAATCCTTGAAAGACGGCCATACAATACTTAAAAATCTAAAACTTTCCTATGAGTAATTCTCGAATAAAAGCGAAGAAACCTTATACAGACTTCAGGAAGATTGACACTTTCCTGCTTTGATTCCCTTTGAGGACTGAAGCTTATAACTGTAGAATCACGATACGGTGTCACCCTCACTATTCAATACGCCGACAAATTGGTATATAGGATGTCATAATTCTACCATTATACGAGCTGAAAATTAACTTGAGCGGTCAAAACAGGAAAGTACCAGAAAGTTCTATTCTCATACTATTCAGAATATTTATTATCTTTTGTCTCTTCTCAGTAAGTACTTATGATTATTCTTAATTATCAAATGAATTCAATTAAATAATATATGCAAAGATGATTAATGTAAAAAGATTAACTAACTCTTGAAAACGATAAATAAATAATAAATTGAGTGTGAATGATGATGAGAATGAGGTTGAAAAGAAGAGCATCACTCATCCATATTTTGAGGCTAAATTATTAAATGTAGCGTGATTGTGATTTCATTCTTGCTAAAGGGAATTCATCATGTAAGGTTTGGAACTAAATATACATCAAAATAAATTGGAACAAATTTCAAAATAAAGTTACTAAAAGATGTGCATAATGGTTATTTGTCTTGCTAAATAAATACTACACAATAGTATTATTTCCTATTGTTTTTCAATGAATAGAAAAGAATGAGATAGATTTAAGTATAATTAAATAATAAAATTTTATCAAAGATTATTGAAGCAAATGCATTGTCGATGAGAAAGACATTTCCTATTCTTTAGTTCGTCATTCATTTCAATATATATATATATATATATTATTAATTGCTAATAGAATTAATTATTACATATGAATAAAGCACACATCAAACAACTATTCATTCTCAAATTGTAAAATAAAATAATCAAATATTAACAGTTTAGTGATTTTGCATTATAATATAAATAATAATCAAAGTTGTATATAAATTATATATTTTTGTTGTAAATCTTGTTCAACACTAATAACTTGAAAAGAAACACCAGCAGGTAAAAGAACTTCTTCTTCACTAGGAAATTGAGACATTTTCGATACATCATAGGCACGTGGAGCGCTCAGTTTAACATTAGTTATTTCAATAATAAAAAGTGTATTTCCTCGAAATTCAGCCATCTCTCTATTCTTACTAGTTGATGTAAAACTAGACCAAGTACGCCATGTACCTATTGCTTCTTTATATGAGAGAATCATTGAATATGATAGTTGTAATCCTCGATAAACTGTTCCAATAAATTCGGTACATGTACGTGAATAATCACGAATGAGAAAACAAAGAGGTCCAAGAGTATCTAATTTAGAATAATCACCATTTCTTAATGCATCATTAAGAACATGATAAAGAAAACTTTCACGAGTATATAAATGTATGCAAACTTTTGATGTTTCAGGTCTAGGTTTTGTCTTACATATTCGCAACTGTTCAGCCATCCATTGTGCTTCTGTTTCACTATCACTTTTATGTTTTGTAGCTTCTTCTAGAATACCATTTATACAAACATCAATTGATGAAGAAAAATTAAGCATAGCTCGTTTACCAGCTGATGATTTAAGCCATTCAGTCAGAAAAGGACACCATGCTAATGCTTTTCCATAAGATGATGTTGAAGTGAAAATAGATGGAGAACAAAATCGTTCTTCACGTAAACATTCTTGTCGTTTACAACCTATTTGACGTCTTACAGGACGTTGTTTTGATGAATTAAGACGATTAAATTGAATAAATTCTTTCAAATCAATTCGATATTTATCAAGTAAAACTTCAGATTTTCCTTGTTGATAAGCATCTTCAAGAATTTGTATTTCAATATCTCGATATTTAATCCATTCATTATCAGAATTTTAAGACCATGGATCTCCACTTTTGAAATACCAAAACACTCTATCAATATTATTTGATGCCATTTATAATCTTATACTCTTTTTCTTTCACATTTATTTTTTTCCTTATTAATCGAATATGATTTGTCTGAATAAGAGACTATTTTATAACCAGAATATGAATATAAATGTTAAATGACATCATTTGTTACTTTTTTTAAAATCAATCAGTATCCTTTTTTCTGTTCTTATCAATTTCTTTTTTTTCTACGCAAAATACTATGTGAAGAAAAGGTAGTGTATCATATTTTTGTATAGAATAATTATTACTAAAAAATATGGATATTTGTAGTTTCACATTTGTGAGTCTTCGTACTAATTTGCCATGTCGTGTAATGGGTATTGAAAGAACATGGGAGTATTTAAAAAATGAGTTTGATAGACAAGGTGATGGATTAACAGATTCTACAGTAAAGTATTTTGAGACAATAGGACCTGGACCTCAACTATTCGCTGTTCTTTCTCCTTCTGTTTATTATCATGATCAACAACAATGGTTCAAATATAAAAGTGCTGATGATATTGTTTTCGAAACGATGGAAATTCCAGATTAAATAATCGATTTTTTTATAATTATTATTTTAATGAAAAAGTTTCGCATAATAAACAAAATATAATTATATCAATGCTCTTTTTTTTACTGCCTATCATACACTATGAAAACCTTTTAGATTTTTGATAAGTACGTATGTTAATGTGATAGTTATGACACGATTAATTGTTGTTGTTAAAGCGGATAGTCGACAGAGTAGCAGTGTAATTGAAGCATTACTTGAATATCCTGACGAATGGCAGATTCGAGGTACTACTGGAGATCCAACATCATTTCACAGTCAAGTATTCTATTTTGATTGAAATTTTAATTATCATTGAAAAAATAATTTGAAAATCTTTTATTTTCATAGGAATTTGTTCGACATGGTGTGGATATGGTTAAGTGTGATATCAATAATCGAGAAGAATGTTATAGAGCATTTGTTGGTGCTTATGGTGTTTTTGCAATGACTAATTATTGGGACTCAATAGATCAGGATGAATATGCACAAGCTATCAATTTGGTAGAGGCAGCAAGAGCATCAAACGTGCAACATTTTATCACAAGTGGTTTACCAGATATGATAGTCACTGATGAAACTCAATTTGATTTACCATTGTATCCAATGTGAGTTATGTATCGAATATATTTAGAATTAAAGTTTTATCAAAACAGAAATTATAAACTGAGAATCTATGAAAGTTATTTTTTTTTTGTCCTTGTTCTAAATGAAAAATTTTATTTTATTCGTTTATTTTCATAGAAGTAAACGTCAAATACAAAATTACATTCGAAAATTTGCTTTTAATTCAATTTTTCCTTACATTACCTATATTCATGTTGGTTTATATTACCAGAATTTTATTACATTCTTTGTTCCTGGTTCTCTTTATCGTGAATTTCGTTATCCTCTTCTTTCACCTGCTCGTATTCCACTTTATGATGTATCTGATACAGGAAAAATCATACGTGAATGTTTTCGTTATCCAAATAAATGGGGTGATGGGCAGATAGTACCAATTGTAGCAGAACAATTAACAATGGAAGAAATTTGTACAACAATTCGAGAAGTAACTGGTAAAGATATACGCTGTGTTTCTCTACCATATGAGGAAGCACTTCTTAAACTTCATAGAGAAACTGTAAATAATATGAGATGGTACAATGATATTGGAAATATGGATGAAAATGAGACAGAGAAGACAAAGAAAATTTGGCCAAAAATGAAAACATTCGCTGAATGGTTACAAAAGATTCAGTGGTTAATGGACTAATAATAGACAATAATTGTCAAACATTTTGAAAGATTTATTTACATTTCAATCACATAATTTAGTAGAAAAAAGCTATAGATAATAACAAATTTTTATTAATATGCATATGCATGAAAACATCTGCTACGAATCAGTCTGTATGGAACCATGAGAAAAAGAAGTTGTTGAGATAGAAACTGACAATTGTTATTAGATATTCTATGATACTGCATGAATGAAGAATATTTTAGAATTTCTTTTTTAGATTTGATGTGAATAAATTCTACAATAATTTTCTCGAAAATAAAATAAGATCGAAGTGGAATCTGAAAGATACTATTTCCATTCATTTGTAGTCATCAATCAGGAGTTCCTGTAGATCATTGAAGATTTAGATAGAAAATAAATGAACGAATCAACTTTCATTTTCAAATAAAGTCTTTATAACGATTTTTATTAGTTTAATATTTATATTCTTTAACACGAGTGATAATTTAATTTTTATTTCAATTATATATTTTTTCTATGAATTTTATACAATCCTAATAACTTGAAAAGAAATTCCATAGGTAAGAATAGTTTTCCCTTGTTCGAAAATAGTGAAACTTCTGTTATGTCGTAGGCACATAGGGGAACTGAATTTGATATTCGTAATTTCAGTAATAAATAACGGGTGCGGCAGGATAAATGGCGGTCTCAGTATTTTGACTATAACTTTTTTTCTTTTTGATCTTCAGAGCTAGCTGTTTTGTCAAAAGATACACCGTGAAATTCTCTACAAAACCATAATTAAACTTATTTCTGTAGAAAGTTAAGGAA